>CAOLHI010005524.1:0-65503 GCA_948474755.1 Ctenosaura bakeri
ATTCTAGATAAAGTAACACAGCTTCAGCAACACTTTAGAAAGGAATGTCTGTATGCAATTAGTCCTCTAGCAGAAAAGGAAGACTCTATGATTAGTGCTATGGAAGAGGTGAAAGCAACAGCAAATGGAGCCCTTGAACTGAGCACAAAACAACAGCAATCAAAAACTCTGGCCAACACTCAATTGAAACTCAATCCAGACTGGAAATCTTGGAAAACCAAGGGAAAATGAATAACATAAAACTCAGGTTGAAGGGTTAATCTAAAGACACCATAAAGATCACAATGGCAAATATCTTTGCAGAATTCTTTCCAGACATCCTAACATAAGATGCCATTACAGCAGCGTTAGATGTCCAGGATCCACTCATCTCCCCAACAGTAACCAAAAGGGTTAATAATCATTTTTAAAAATGAAAAACAAAAACAACGCTCTGAGTGCAGCTGAAAACAAAAAGAATCTTCCATACAATACTGATACTATCCAGTTTTGGCAGGATGTAATCTCTCAAACTCTGCTTTCTGCCTAATCACAGCCACCATGAAGAAAGCTAAGAATACATACAAATGGGGCTTCCTCACTGTTCTTAAGGGAGAACAAACTGGGAGAAGTGGAGTCTCTTAAGAGAGGCAGATGATTCCACAGTGGGATTTTTGTGGGATCTCCTGACAGAGTATTCAAAATAAATGCTAAACTTCAAAGCACATTTTATTACTAAATAATTTTTTTTGGGGGGGCAGTATTAAAGCTGCTGATTTGTTTAAACCCTACGGTAATTTGTGGGCTAGATGGCAGTTGAAGCAAGTTAACATATGCTGAGACTCTTATCATTCTATGATCTCAAGCCCAGGCCCCCTAAGTGGCTTTCAGGAAGCCAAGATCAGGAAAAGAGCAGGATCTCACCGTCAAGTGAAAGGGAACAGAGTTCAATGCAGCTTGCAGTTATTTGTGCAAGTTCATGGTTTCAAACAGAGTACAGAACAGCTGCAGTTCAATACATATGCTGGTTAATAATGCCACATGTTACAATAACATTGTTCAATGTGAATGGCATGGAATTCTTGATTAAAGGGGAGGGGGGAATCAGTCATTGCTCAAGAAGGATGACCCAGACATCTTTATGTTGCAAGGAACACATAAAGGGCAGCTACACCTCCTCTTTCATAACCCTCACTTTAGCATGGCAGTCCATGGTCCATGAAATCAAAAGGAGTACAGAAAAAACTCCATATATTATACAGGACACTCTGAAAGCTCCAAATGGTGGTTTTCTTTTCACTGAAGAGCATCTACATCAAACCAAAATAACTCTTGGAGTGATATACTCTCCCAACAGACACCCTTTGGCCTTTCTGAGGAAGGTTCTAAAGAGACCTAAAAGTCTTTGCAGAGGGAGCTATTATCACAGAAGGCGACCTAAACGCAACAGCCTCCACACTAGACAGCAGGAATAAATCTTCATCTCATCCTCATGATCTGGACCAGATCTTTCAGGAATTTGATCTGGTGGACACTTGAAGGGACCAATATGGCCCTTGAATGTATTTACTTTTCTAGCTAACATGGAGTACGCTCCAAAATAGCTTACACTCCTATTTCTAGCCACCTTAGACTCTCTTTTTCATAGTACAGCAGTAAGTCAAATGTGGGCATCTGACCATGCATTGACCATGCAGTTATGACTTTTGATAGTGATGTACTGAATTAATATTTGTGTAGATTTAATCCTTTTATTTTCAGCAGACAGGAAATCAGAAATAGAGTTAAACATGTAATTATTAACAACATCTTTGACACTACAAATGATGAAATAATGAGTCACAATGTATGGGATGCTCTTAAGTTGTGAGGTTAGACTGTCTCAAGGAGGCTACTACACACAGAAAGTATATTTTCTACTAAAAATAATTTATTAAAATAAATCCAAGCTCTAGAGGCAACTCATAAATCGTCTCCTGCAAAATCAATGACATTTTTGCTAGATAAGAGCTGAATTGAAGCTGTTAGAACTCAACCAAATTTCTAAAAATCTATTATATACAAATTTAAATTTAATAACAGAAATTCTAACATACTGGCTCATTTGATAATTAAAAACAAAACAAAAATTCTATCAATTAAAAATAAAATAACACCATTTATAATATTAAAACTATCAATGATCTCTTTGCTGATTACTTTAAAAATTTATACCAATCAAGAAACCCACCAGATGTGGAAATCCTAATTTTCTAAATAAAAACATCTCAAAGAATTAAGTGAAGAATGTTCCTGTAGAGTCACTCAGAAAAATCACACAAGATGAGCTACTCACAGCAATTAAAAAATAAAATCAAAATAAAGTGCCAAGAACTGATGGATTTGGGGGAGCGTTTTCTGAAAGCTCTTGGAAGAATAAATTACATCACTGCTCTTAGCTTTCTTCAACTCAGTTTTGGAGGGAAACCCAACTCCCAAATCATGGCATCTGTCAAGGGTCATACTTATTTTAAAACCTCATTAAAATCCAAAAGCCATAGATTCTTATTGCCCTATCTCCTTAATAAATCAGGACTCTAGATTGTTTTCAGCAATCATTGCAAATAGGTTAAATTCCATAGCAAAATGTTATACTGACCATGATCAATTTAGCTTTATTAAAAATCAATACATTGCAGACCCAATTTACAGATTATTAAATGTTATGGAACATGCTGCCTCCTTGAGATGTAGAGCCTCTGCGATACCCTTCTTTGACTCAGCCAAGATCTTTGACATATTAGAGTGGGTGGAGGTATATTTTTCTTCTGTGTGACCTATTTCAGATGGGCCTGAATTTTACCAACACTATTAGGAATTTATACAATGCCTATTATGTTATTGTATGTTCAGACAAAAGAGACTCAGAGCCAGTTGTGCTAGGCAGAGGCACTGGATGGGTGCCCCATTTCACCACTCCTCTTCACATTTGTGATGAAGCCTCTGGTATATGCAATCAGGAGAGACTTGGACATTAGTGGAATTTCTTATTAAAATGTCACAATCAAGCTAAATCTGTTTGCTGATGATCTAGCAGTTACTATGGCCAACCTAGTCTGAAGCCTAGAGTTAGATTTTAAGGTCTTTGATTTATTTCAAAAACTCCCTAGTCTATAAGTTCAATTAAAAACAGAATTATATTTACTAGGACTGGAGAGGCAGTATGGTATAGTGCATTTGACTATGACCCTTGAGACCAGAGTTTGATTCCCTGCCTGGCCATGGAGACCCACTGAGTGACCTTGGATGCATCACACACTCTCAGCCCCAGAATACACTGTGATAAATTTCCCTCAGGGTCACCATAAGTCAGAAACGACTTGAAGGTACATAACAACACAACAACAGGACTTGTAGAGGATCATCTGGAGAAGAAGTATGGAAAGGTATCATGATACATGACCACTACAGCAAGTTCATTATATGCACAGAAATGGAAAAAATGCAGATGCCTGCAAGTGAAGACTAGCTACTGAAATAAATGGGATATAGCTGATAGGACAGGCTATCAACATTGACATGAGAAAAATCATTGGTGACTTTTTAAAAAAAACTAGGAATCTTTGATAGGTTTTTTTTTTCAAAACAATATATTAACTGTCAGTTTTGATAATCAGTATATTTAGTGGTATTTACAAATGAAGAAGTTAACCTATATAGACATGTACAATCTATGTGTGCAAAAATGGAATCCGGTGTATTTTCTTTTCTCTACTTGTTTTTTTCTGTCTTAGCTTTCTTTTTCTCCTTTTCCTCCTCTCTCTTTCTCCTTTGCCATTTCTTTGTTCTTTCCCTGTATGTAATTTGCTTCTTTATGGTGTTTGAAAATGTTATTTAAAAAGGCTCTGGTTTAGAAATTAACAAAGCAAAATCTAACCCATTGTGCTTCAATATGCCACAAGAACATCAGAAACATATCTCAAGTTTGTTTTCAATGACATCCAAATATAAAACACATATCTAGCAATCAACATCCCAAAATCTCCAGGGGAAATTTTTGCAGCTAATTTCCCCCCTCTCATAAAGGAAATAAAACACAAACTCCAGGCATGGGAAAAAATAGGAAGAACAGCAGCCTTCAGAATGGCACTATTTCCAAAACTGGGATAGCTATTCCAAGTAGGGCCTACAAAAAACACCCTCAGAAGAGCTGATATAATAGCAGAAACTTCTACAGAATGTTATTAACCAAAGGTAAACCTCAATAATCCCTAAATCTATTACACACAGGAAAACTAAAACAGGTGGATTAGGGACACTGCACTTATTATATTAGGAAGCCTATCAAATTCAACAACTAATTACAATAATACTCAAACAAAATATAAATATATTGCTTCTTTTAGAAGTAAATTACATCAAGAAAGATGGGATAAGGGGATTAGCATTCTGGGATTTTTCACACAAACATCTTAAATAGAACAGGAAATCCTTATCTCTTTACTATATTGAGTGCTGGACTACAACCCTGGAGATCGATTGGATTTCATTCCCCCTCAGCCATGGAAACCCACTGGGTGACTCTGGGTGCATCACACACTCTTAGCCACAGAAAACCCCGTGATAGGTTCACCCTAGAGTTGCCGTAAGTTGGAAATGAAGGCACACAACAACCACTACCTGTTCAAACATCTATTCCCATTGACCTCACTGTTTTGTCACCCACTTTTTGCTGCGATGATAAACTCACTGTTGACAAAGAATGAGAACAAAAAAATCTCTATAGACTCACTGATTTCCCCCCCCCCCGAAATAGAGAGCAAAACTTAAGCCAATTAAAAGTGCAGCTGGAAAATACAAGACAGAGCTGAATTCAAATTCACCAAATCAATCACTTTCTTTTCAATCACACTGTAAAAATGCAAATCACTAGACCATTAAGTCAGTTTGAACACTTACAAGACCTGCTAAAGATAATCCTAAAGTCCTAACATCCAAGATCTATTCCATCCTATTAGAAACCAAGTTCCCTGAGCCTACAGGGGTCAGAAAAGTTTGGATAAATGATTTCAAAAGCAATACAAACAATGGCACCTCACCTTATTTATGGAAAAAGCTACCATTTAAGACACTTATTGCACAAGGGTCCTGTCCTGCTAAAATTAGGTTGTTTGTAAAAATGCTACATAATTGGAACGCTCTCTTTCCCTTCTGCTTGTTCAGAACCATCCTGGGATTACAGCAGCCCCTTGTTATAAAGCCATACCATACACAGCATTTTGGTCTGTGCACCCACCGGCCCCTCTAAGATGTTAGCCCCACCCCTTTGCATTGGTTGGCCCATACATGTACAGACACTCACATAAATAAAAGCAGCTTTGTATCTTTAAAAATACTTTTTTTAACTTGTGTGTGGTGGAGGGACCTATGACTGGAAGAGATAGAATTCCCAGAATTAACTGGCCGAAAAAAGTCAACAGCCACTGATCTATGTATCTGATCTATTCTTGGCTTTCATGTGGCAGTAATTAGGCAGAAGTTAACAAAATAAATGCTTTTTTTAAACTATAAGCCTTTCTTCTTACATTTACAAGATTGAGAGAGAGAGAAAGAGTGTGAATGAGAGACAGAGAATAAGGTCTGTAGATCATGGCATTGTAGTGTTGTAAAAAAAAGACTCCAGAACAGAGCTGTATCTCCCTATGCTCAATAGTTTTCCCACCCAAAGCACACCCACTGATCCCCCCCCAAAACTGGAATAAAAATGCAATTGAACTTTTGCACAGGAAATCATAACATGACAGGAGCAGGACTGCTTTTCAAACAGTCTCCCATGGGACAACAATAGTAGATCAATGACATCATGCAGGAAGCTGTTACCCTGTCCTCTGGGGGTCCCAGAGGGGCCCCCAAATAACCAAAACACAAACACAATTCTGGGGAGAATTAGCTGGAACACTCATTGAAGCTAGCGAGAGGCAGGGTAACTTAGCAGGGATCTTGCAGCCCAGCGTCTACAGGGTCAGGTCAGTCAAGCAGTCAGACAGTTTTAAAATAGCAAAAATTATGTTTTATTGAAAGACAAACAAACAGTAAAGACACCACAATCACACAGCTAACGAAAGAATTGGAAATAAGGATTTTGGGGGGAAATGGGTGATACGATGCCTTTCTCGTAGTCCTGAAGAAGTTGAAGATTGAGTTCGTTGACGTGCAGGGGAGAAAGCTCAGCACGGTTCGCTGAGGGGAGCTCACCAGACAAAGCGGCAGAAATGCGGTCTGGAAGTCCGGAGCGATCCGAGGTGCTCTCGGAATCGGGGGTTTATATAGGGTGAATTGTGACTGCAGGCCATGCCTTACTTGGTGAAAACAATGCGAGTTTGGAGTGGGACAAAGCTTTGGGAAACGTCAAGTTCAACATGATCAGCTTAGCGCTGAATCAACAATAGTGTAGCCAGTATGCAAATACAAGGTGTTTAGTTTGGCTTTGTAAGACTATCGGCTCAGAGCCGGGCGCCTTTGTTAGTGTTGCGCTTAAGCAAAAGGGTGTTTGCTGGAGAGGTCCCTGAAGCGATGAACCGGCTCAGTTCGGCCTGCCTAGGTGGAGAATGGAATGTCCAACAATTACCGGCCGCGCCTCTTTACATGCTTGTCCGGAGGCCTCGCAAACACGTGGAGCGGGGTGGCAGAGGAAAGCCGAATGGTTTTGATATCAAAAAGAGATACCTAGTGCTATCACCGGGTAGGCCTGGGCCAAAGTAACAAAGCCCTAACACTATTATCCTGATACAATCGTGACTTACCTGCCTTGTGCAATAAGGCCCTAAGGCTATTTCTACTAGTACTAAAGAACATGTAATTAAATTAATCATTGGTACATAACCCCAATCAAACTGAGATATCTGGGTGGTCCTCTGCATAATTGCTGGAGAAATTGTGGTGCACGTATTTACATGTGTGGTTGGAATGTCCACTGGCAACAGGATATTTGACCAAAGTTTTTCAGATGATAAACAAAATAACAAATCAAACAGTTAATGTTGACCCTAAAATTGGAGTACTCTCTTTGTTTGATAATCAGTACAGATTCCTAAAATATAAAGAACTAATTAGCTTTTTGTGTTTAGCTGTAAGCCTTGAACTTCCTACAAAGTCCAAAACTGTAAGCTGTTTATCAATAGAATTTTGGATGAAACATCTTTGGGATATCCCTTTGATGGAAAAACTATCTTCTTGTCTTCGAGATATGAATTGCAATCAGACAGACATGGGTTTTGTTGCAATTTGATTTCTTTTTATTGACCTTATTAATCATTCAACTGATTTTGTTGCCCCTCCTAAATCACATGTGATGAAAACTTGTATTTGAAAAGTGTTGTTTGATGTTTCATCTTTGTGATTGTTTATATAAAGCACAATAAAAGTTTTTTTAAAAAAATAAAAAATTGCTGAATTTCTAAACAAGCGAATTTGACTGACAGATTGAGTGATTGCTTTATATTTTCTGTTCATCTGCCTTTTCATACTCAAATAAAAGATCACTTTTATAAGTCAGTTCACACCAGTAAAACCTACTGCTAATTTTGGATAAAATTCTGAAATAAATCTTAACTTTCTTTACCTTTCATAATATGGCTACATACTGTTCCTGGAATATGGGACAATTGTTGAAACTGTTAAAATAATGACTTCTAAGATCTAGATGTCCAAAAACATTAAATCATTAAATATGATTTGAAAAGGAAGGTAATTTATAAAAATGCAATCTGTTAAAAATCACACAAAATCAAAAATGGTTAAAATAGATAATTACTAATTTTAACTTCAGCAATGGTAGAACTGAAACTATGATTCTTAGAGAAGAACATACTGTATGCCAAGATAACTGCCACAGAGACATCCACTCTGAAGTTAACATGGAGTCATTTTTAATTTTTTGCAGTGAACATGACTGAACAGAATTTTGATTAACTTGTAGTAAATTATCATAAAAAAAGAAAGTGGTTTCTTCTAGGAGTAAATTGTTCAAGCAAAAGCAAAGAAGTTGCAAGAGAACTATTTTAACATTAGCAGTACATTTATTAAATACTATCATTTCTGTCACTTCTCTTGTCCATGCAATACAAAAAAATAATAATAGATCACATTATCCAAACTTCACATAAGTCTCTTCTACTTTCTCGTAGCTCTGCAAGTCTGTTTCATCCTCATTTCACTGTCACGCTGTATTCACTCTGGCCAGAGTCCTGCTCATGTTCTGCAGAGGCTCACCAGAATAAGCAGTGATGACCAGAGGAAAAACATGACAGGCACAGCTAGAACTGATGGATTTCTAGTATATTAACCGAACTTCTTCTTTCCCTAAATCAGTAATCAATCTGTTCAATAAATTCATCTTCTACTTCCCTTGCAAGCTCTTCATTTAACTATGAAATGAAAAATATGCAGCTAGAGTATATGGAAACTATATCATTTTAATACATTTAATACTGAGTAACACATGGTAGGAATAGTAAAAATAAAAATATGAAGATAGATATATTTAATATGGAAGGTGTGTGGAGTGTCTTAAACAATGTACCCTATTCTATGTTCTTATAAAAATAAAACATTTGTTTTTAAAAGACCGATTTTAAAAAGATTGATAAAAGTGGTTCCCACTTTAATTATTTTGTTGACCCTGTGCTGAATGCCAGTGCTGTGCCCCAACAGGTTACCATTCACATCAAAACCACATCCCTTTAAAAAGCTAAAAGAATAGCATTGCACTTGTGGAGATTCTATTATTTCTTTGTCCTTCTTAAAGGAGTTAGCTTCCTCAAAAGTTCAACTCCTTTAAGATCAAAGATGGATGCTGCCCTAAGAAAACATGGAAAGTTTGCAGATGGATGATGTTGTGAGGACTCTTGTGAAGTATGAAGGAAGGAACCAGAGTGATCCTACAATGAATCTGTGCCTGGAAGCAGTTCCAGCCTTCCTTTTTTGTACACTTCTCACCTGCAATTAACATACAGATCTGCCTATTTAATAAGTTCTTTTTTTATAGCTTTTCTTCACTCTTCTTTCCTCTTTGGTGTTTCTCAACTCATGGTCTATTAGTGCATTACATCAGCCTTGCTACACTGGAGCAGGCCATGGTGGCAGAAGAAAAAAGGTCATTGAGGAAGTCAGGCACTGGAGAAAAGAGCTGCTTGCAGCTGGCAGTTCTTGCTTGCTCTCTCTTGCCACTGCTCCATAAACCTGGGAAAAGCACAACCATAAGCACAGACTGGCCACAGAATTCTCCAAGCCACTGCATATTTGAGTCACAAGACAAAGTACCTAAAGGAACTTGACTCATCTTCCTAGCACTTTGCTTCCTCCATCTTAGCTTAAGTACTGCAAAGAGTCTTCATTTTCACTTGCCTTTTCTTGTCATAATTATAAGGAATTGTATAGGTCTCCACTTCCATTCTCTTCAAGTTTTGTTTAAACATATTGTTTGGTAAGCAATCTGGGCAAGACTGGGGGTTTGCTCCAAACTGCAAAGGAGGATACTCTTAAAAGCAAGCAGAACATTTAAGGGTGAAATGGGAAACAGCCTTCAAGAATTCTTCCCAGCTTGCTGGCAAAATTCAGCAGTACATTTTGTTCCTAAATGTTAGTGACACTTCTTACCAGTCCTTGGTTCTGGGGCTTAGCCATTTCTTGCATGAAGGTTTATTCAAATTTCTACTTTCTTTGACTGCAAATTGCTTTTTCCTCTTAAGCAACTTAATGTTCAAAGTGTCCTACACATCAGTGTAGTACATTTCAACCTAGTATAATCACACCTGTTGCAGTGAAGCCACACTGAGCATCACAGAGAACATCGAGGGGTGTTTAAAAATTTCAGTCTAAAGAGATACAGCTCTCTTTCTCCATAGTTAGTCAAAGTATGCCCCAAGTATATCCAACTCCTGCTAGACTATTTGTAATGGCTGGAGGAAGAAAGAAGGAAGAACTTTGTGGAGAGCAGACTTGTCTAACCTAACCACTTCTCCTTTTATAAAAACAAAGCTCAATGTCCATTCCGTCACCTCCAAAGATCTTTTGAAAGATTTTTTTTAAAGTGTGGTGGAAGTGTACACATAATCATAATTGCAAAGAATCTGAGGAAGTATTGAATTTCTCCATATATGAACTTTTTTTGTTTTAAGTATCCTCACAATAAAAAATTGTGAGAGAAAGCAATTCAGGGAAGACTCTCCTTAGTTACAAAAGACATTGTTAAGATACAAAGAAATTAAGAAAAGCCAAGAATGGTGGCTCTCCAGATGTTCTTGGGCTGTAACTTGTATCAGTCTTAGCAAGTGGGAAGAATTATGGAAGCTGAAGTTCAGAAACATCTGGAGGGCCATAGCTCCCCAAACCTATCTTAATTGTAACACAGTTCTTATTAGAGATGGGCCAACCAAATCTTCGAATCCTGGAGAAGGATTCAAGATTCGCAAGTCCAAATCCCTGTGCCAAAATAAGCAAACCGAATCTTTCGAATCTACCAACCAAATAGTTTGTTGGAGACTGGGATGCCTGAAAACCTGGAAGACCAGACATATGAGGGGAGATGGCAAATAGGTGAGTTTTTCCCTTGAAATAATAATAGCCTTTGCTAACAATTTCAGAAATTACATTTGGAGTTGTATTCTAATATATTTAAATTTAATATTTAAGTTCAGCACTTAACTGGAAGGTACACTCTTCTTGAGATTTCAAGGACAGCTGAAAGATTCCTTTGCATAGCTCCCTTGGAAAGCTCCTTCAGACACAATTCTGGGGTTTGTAGTTTTACAAGATGTCACAGCCTTCTCTGCCAAAGTGTGCTGAAACATCATCAAACTACAAATTCCAAGATACCATAAGGAGCTATGCAAAGAAAAGCCAGGTTTGACCTAGATTACTTCTGTACTGTAGTATGTAGCCCTGTTTACACAGGCAGGAAAATGTGGGATTAATCAACATTTTCCTGCCTGTGTACAAAAAGTCTTCATGTCATTTTCAATCTGGGGAGATCCTGAGGCAAAACTATGACAATTGTCCTGGTCAGATTTCTTCAGAGGGAGGTTTGCCTTTGCCTAGGCTTTTGCTAAGGCTGAGAGAGTGTGTCTTGCCCAAAATTATCGTTCTTTCCCTTGCTTTTTAAGCCCTTTTTGAAAAAAGAATTCGAAAGATTTGAGATTCATGGATTCCCAGAACCTCCCAGGGATTTGGAAAATTCTGGATTCGTCCCATCCCTAGTTCTTATTAATAGTACAGCAGGAGGAACTAGTTATATCAGCAGACGTACATCTAACAGAAATCAAGGTCATTGTATCATTTAGCACAGTTTAAGCTCCAAGTGACTCTAAAGCCAGCTAATCTACTTTTAGATAATTTGTCATATAGGGACAGCTATTCCAGCTCACTACTACTTTCTGTCATTGCAGGTCATAACATCAGATTGCCACACTATTAGGAATCCGATCTGGGGAAAGGTAATAGTAGGGGAGTTTTTTGTTCCTGTTCCGTTCAGTAATATCATTGGTAATATCATCCAGATTCTTCCGGAATTTCTTCATGGCTTCTTTCACTGGCTTCTCTATAAAGTGTTCATCTGGATACATCCCCAGAAACACCTAGAGATAAAGTCAACACAAAAGACATTTAAGGGAAAAGGTCTAAGAGAAGTCACAGTTGTTAACTATGCCATTGCAAAAATGTAAGCTTCCCTCTCTGTGAAATAATGAGATGAGCTACCATCCTTAGAATATTCTTCAGAAAAGAGTATATTGGTCTGTGAGTTAGAAAAATCACTCCAGAGTGTTTGCAATGCTTGCTCACTGATTCTGTTTTTCAGATAGTTGCAAAATGAATAACTAATGTTGCCTGTTGTAAACTCCCTGGATGGTTGCTGCTGCAAAGTACCTCTTTCACAATGTCCATTCTCCTTCTGGCAGCTTCGAAATACTGAAGCACACTGGCACTGCCATTTACTTAAATGGAGGACAGGAGGCCCCCAGGCAGCAACATTAACAGGACTTAAATTTTCACCAACTCTCAAAATGATGCAAAGTGCTGATTTTGGCTTTACTTGTGCAATTCATGACATATATAAAAACAGACCTCTTAGAACAGAGAAAGTTCTCACTCACTTCATTTTCCTGAAACTGGCTCAAGGCCCAGACAGCACCAAGATGCCAACAAGAGCGTCCCCTGTCTGGTAAACTCGCAATGATATATTCAATGGTAACACTCCCCTTTTCAGTAGGTGGTGGGCAGCGCATAGTTGGAGGGGCATTGGGAATCCAGGAACACCAGTCATACTGAAAAAATAGGAAGACCAAGAACAGTAAGATTAAACACCATTAGAAACTAGGAAATTAACCAGAGCAGCAACAGCATGATAATAGTGCAATATAATCTGGTCATCTGTTCATGAAGGGGAGAATAACTAGAAATAGTCTTCATAGTTCTAATTAACATCAAATCAGGAATATACAGGAATGTATACAGTGGGTCCTGAAAGGTGCTTAGGTAAATGGAACGCATTTCTTTAACAAATATATATTTGTATATTTTCTTTTTATAAACCAACTTGTTATAAAATCATCAGTTTTTATCTCACCTCTGATAAATCTCATTTTTGTAGTAAGCTTTTCATTAAGAGCTAGTGCAATCACAATTTCAAACAAAAATGAACTTCCAAATTTTTCATATACTTCCAGTTCTGGGCAATTTTCATACATGCTGACATCAGCAATTGAGAGATTAAGTTCTTGTTTTGAAGTTTTCCATTTTTATGTTGGTGTTATTTTTTTCTCTCTTACTATTGAAGCCACATATATGTATTAGAGACCTGCAACTTCCACATTGTCTTCAACATAAAGGAAAAAGTATCTTTGTGATAAAGAGATAACATGGATGGGCATATGTGCCAATCGTATATGATTTTATAAACACCTTCGTGTTAGTAGAAATTGTCTTGAATGGGAATTTGATCTAATTTACTGTTCCATACATTGTCAGGAACTGTTGTTCTGATGTCATCTTCCCATATTATTTTGACAGTATAAACATATCTAAAATGGTTTTCAATTAATAAGTGCCCCTAAACACAGGTGGACCAATGTCCACCGTAGCAGGTTAGGGTGTAGGAATGGTGGAGCAGTCAGTCCGGTCAGTCACAGGTTAGCTGAGCAAGATGGAGAGAGAAGCACAACTGTGATCTTTAGCCAGTCCAAAAGTTGTACTGGCAGGTCAGAAGTCCAGGCACATGAGCCAGCAAAGAGTAAGCAGAATAATCCAAATCACAGTCAGCCCAAGGTCAAAACAAAACAGGAATATGAAAGAGTACTGCCAGGCAACCAGAGAAGACTGTT
The DNA here is from genome assembly GCA_948474755.1 of Ctenosaura bakeri. Taxonomy (NCBI): domain Eukaryota; kingdom Metazoa; phylum Chordata; class Lepidosauria; order Squamata; family Iguanidae; genus Ctenosaura; species Ctenosaura bakeri. The sequence continues at coordinate 13,335 of CAOLHI010005524.1, forward strand.
GTCAGCACTAAGGCTGAGAGGCAACTTCTGCTATAATTATGAGCAGCGCCTTCAAAGTCACAGATGTCTCATTATTAGCGCTCACTGAGTCATCATTTATTTTTCTTAATGGGGTAGAGTCTGGCGTTTCTGACTCCCTCTCTCAGCACAGCATGGGGGCACGCTGTCTCCAGCCTCCGCAACATCCTGCTGGGGAACAGGATTTGCTACAGCTTCACGCTGGTCTCAGCCTCAGAGGGAGCTACAGATTCGTGGCAATCTGTCCCCTCATCATCTGAGTCCTCCACGGGCTGAGTTATGGCAATAGGGTGTAACTTTTAAATATCAACCCTGCAATGGGAGCAGAAAGGGACAAGCAAACTATTCCTAATTGAGTTAGAATAGTTGGTGGGCCATAGCTTTCAGGTAAACTTTGGCAGTTTTGTTCAGTTGAGCAGTTTTTAAGCAATTTCAACTATCTAACCCAATATTTTTTATTAAAAATTCCTGTGCCTTTACTTCTTGACCATTAAATAGGTTTCTGATGGTGACTATGACTTTTTTGTTTCCACATTTCTGATTTGCTTTGAGTAGGCTTACGCTAGAAGGCAGGTAGCACAAAAAGTACATGAACTGTAGAGGGTATAGGTAAGTTTGCCCATCCTCTCCATGTTACAATTAACTGTTTCCTAAAGGGGTTGCTTATTAACATGGAGATATATTTTTTTAGATTAAATGTCTTCTGTGAATGCATGATTTGTGAATTTATCTCCAGCTTCCATACTTGTCCTGTGTATTGTACCTTTTTAAGTTAGCATGTGCTACAATAATATTCAAGATTTGGAATGGCTAGAACTCCCTTTTATCCCTGAGTGTATCATATACTCATTAGGAACCTTAATTTTTTTCTGCTGAAAAATGAAGTTATCAAGTATTACTGCCATTCTTTTTTTCATTTTGATTTTGGAGGGGTGCAAAGGGAACGTTTGAGAAAAAGGGACTTTGGAAATATGTAAGCCTTGATGACTGCAACACATCAGCATAGGCAAAGATTTAAGTTTGACCATTCTTTTAACTTCTTTTGTATTCAGACTAGTGTGGGCTTGTAATTACCTTACATCACATGAAGCCTTGTTCAGGAGGGAAATAACGTTAAAGATAAATTGATTACATAGAGAGACTTGTCATTGTTAGAAAAAACAGCAGTATCAACCGAAAATAAAGGAAGGATTGGTTCAAGAAAGTTATAATATTCAATGCTTTACATTATTATTATTATTATTATTATTATTATTATTATTATTATTATTATTATTTTGTTACCTGCCTCTCTCCAAGGCTAGAGGTGGGGTACAGAATAGATGGAGTTAAAATCATAGATAAAATACACATAATACACATGAAATAATTAATGCAAATATACTATAATTAAAATATATCATAGTTAAAAGTACAATTAAAATACAGTTAAAAGTACAATTAAAACTACAGTTAAAAGCACAATTAAAACTAGACTGGGTAGGCCTGCTGGAAGAGACAAATCTTTAGTACTTTTTAAATTCAGCCAGCGTATTTTGCTATTGAATCTCTTCCAGCAGGTCATTCCACGGTCTTGTGGCAGCCGACAAGCTCCTCTGAGTGACCACTGCCAGTCTAGCCCTGGTTGGTGTCCCCCAGAGGACCTGAGTGTATGGGACGGATTATATGGGAGGAGGTGATCCTGCTTGGACCCAAACCATGTAGGGCTTTAAAAGTAATAACCAACACTTTGTACTTTGCTCAGAAATTAACTGAAGCCAGTGGAGTGATTTTAATATCGGTGTAATATGTTCACTCCTCGTTGTACCTATAATCAATCTGGCTGCCATATTTTGAACCAGCTGGAATTTCTGAACTTGGTACAAAGGTAGCCCAATGTAGAGTGCATTGCAGAAGTCCAATCTAGAGGTCACCAGCACATGCACTATCATCTTTAGGTCAACTAGTTCTAAGAAGGGGTGCAGCCGGCATATCAGCCAAACCTGATAATAAGCACTCCTGACTGTTGCATCTCTCTGAGTTGACCTTTGGAGGGACGGACTCAGAAGCACTCTCAAGCTGCAAACACAGTCTTTCAGGGGGAGTGTGACCCTGTCCAGAACTGGTTGACACAGCTCCAACCCCCTCAGATTAGGACCCTTAATTATAAACACCTCTGTCAGAATGTTTTAAGACACATAAAAATCTTTGGTTTTGAAATAACTAAATGAGAATTTCAATAATCTGTATATTCTAGTTTTAGTATATTTTAGTATTTTATCTTACAACCATCAACTGAGGGGCTGGAAATCATCTGTCTATTCTACTTGTCCTATTTCAGTGTAGGGTTTTTTTTGGGAGGGGGGAGGTTAGGTCTTGTTCCCTTTGTTTGCTTTTTGTGTGCTTTTTCATTCACTTAAGCAGAGGCATATCTAGCATAAACAGCACCTGGGGCAAGTGTGGAAGTTGCGCTCCTACCTCCAGGGCTGCTTCCTCCTCTTTTATCTCTGCTGCTTCTGGCACTGCTTTTTCATACACACACACACACACACACCAGCATTGGCAACCAGCACACTGCCCTACTTGTACCACTCCAGACACGCCTCTGTTGTGTTTTTTTTATGTGCTTACACTTGATGTTTAATACAAATATTTTAGATTTCAGAGACACCACCAGCACAGTAATGAGTATCAAAACCAGGATGTGTGAGAACTTTTTTTTTTATTTCATTGATCTGTTTTGGTGAGTTTCCTGAGCAAATATTATATCCATATTTAGAGGTTTTATTCATTTTATTACTCTTTTTTTTAAGGAAAAAAATTGAGCCTAGACAATTGACATTCATAGATAAGACTAAACTAATCCAGATTTGGTTATTAAAACCAGAAACAGTATGTCTAACAGCTAAAATATAGCTGATACATCCTTTTTTTTTTTTTTGTGGCCCGAGTCAAGTCTGATCATACACAGTTTCTGACATAGTCCAACCAAACATAACATGATCAAAAGTAATTTTACAACAAATACAAACTTTATAACCTTCCTTCCACCTGCCATAATTAGCTAATGGCTAACAGGTAGCCTCTTTCACCACGAGCTGCAAGATTCACAGTTCAGCCAGTGTAAAATAAAGGAGCAAGAGTGATTATGTATGCTCTCAAACTATATTTTAGAAATATAAACAAACAATTTCTAAAGCAGAACCTTTTTTCCTGCTATTTGAATCTACACTGGTTGTATCTTTCGTAAAGTTGCAGATCCAACATGGCCTTGGCCCTCCCAAGTATGCTCGCAGTTACAGCAACAAAATGCCTGACCTGGAACAGGAGTTTCCAGCTCCACTCAAAATGGCATCTGCAACTTTTCATAAACATATTGTTGGTGATGTTGAAGGTATAATTCATGTTTACCACATTTTATTTTCTAACTGGCATAACTGTACCTTCTTTTCTGCTCTCTAGATGCATTTTCCTTTAAGGTTTCCTCTTCTTCAAGTGGTACATGTAAATCAATTGCTTCACATAAACCTGAGTTGTTTTTGCTGTGGTTATACAAAGTTCTACACTGTGGTGGATCATTAGCTTAAAGGGGAAGCCCCAAGTATAATGACTTCCTGCCTCTTTCAGAACCAAGATGATGGATCTGGATTCTTTTTGCTTAGCAAGTGTTCATTGTACTATATCTTGGAAAACAGTACAATATGGTGTTGTTTAGGAATGGAATGTGAATTGGAAAGAGGTTAAGTGTGTGTGAGGGGTACTTAAAATCAAAACTTGTATTGAAAAACTTGCTTTGAAAATAACTCCTCTCATAACTTTTTTGCTGTTGGGAGCTAGAGCCTCCCAAGATGTTAGCCCTTTGGGGGAAATTCTATGAAAGCTAAAACTGTAAGGAATCGGCCTTCTTTTAGCAGAGTAGCAGAAAAAGCATATCCCAATCTCTGTGTGGCTTCCCTGAACTGAGACCGACTTAGATAGCAAAACAAGGCAGGCAGTTTCAGGTTACAAACTTATGAAAGGCTTACTAATGAATTTTGCAATCACATATGCATTGGGGAGCCAGATTCTAACTAGCTAGCAAAATCATTAAGTAAGATAGTGGCTTCATTCTTAACTCACCACCTTCTTGGTGGAGAGGCGAAGCACAGTCAGAGGAAGTAGGAGCAAAGAGAAGTCTGAGAAGTGTGGTCTTTTATGTAAAGCCAATGAACCCAGGGTCTGTCCTGGGTCATATGGTCTGGTCACCTGGTTACCATAGCCATACATTTAAATAACACAAAGAGCAAGAGTGAGGCTTTAGGTGAGAAAGCAGAAGGCTTTGACATGCAAAGGAAAAAGAAACTCTATGTTAGCTAAGCCCCACTTGCATTAGAACAAGAGTGGTGGGAGGAGAGAGAATACCAACACTTGCTAAGTTATCTATACCATCCCACAGCAATGTCCAACCCAATATATTTTCACTAGCCTTTCCTGTCTTTGTTGCTTCTCAATTCTGAGCACTTCCCTTTGTTACAAAATTATCTCTAATTTACTGCAGCCTGTCTTCCCTCTTGTTATTTCTCTCTTCCTTTTCATAGACCACGTTGGGAAAACTGGTATAGAATATAAATTAGGCTATCTCCAAATGAAACAGTGTAATTAGAAAAGTTACTGTCTCCCAGCCTCTCTCTCATGCAATGTGGGGATAATCATGGTGACCTACTTTTTCTTATTCCTATCACAACAATGATTGCTACCAATCATGAAAACTACTAGCATGATAACATCATATCATGCAGTGAATTCCACTTAAACTTATGAAGGAGATAAAACTTGACATCATATGAGCTATGTTTCTATATTTTTTCCTCTTCATCTCCTCTGTTCCATTGAAGATCATCAATATTTCTTTTGTTTCTTTTGCTCCATTCTTACCTCTGCACTTTTTGTAGAACACCTTCCCCAATTTACTTCCAATTCTTATTTCCTTTCCAAAAACATTTTCTCTGGTCCACTTTTCTGTGCTTTCTGATAGCAGATAACCTTTCACTATTCCATTTCTGATATTTCGTTGTCAAGCCCCATAGTATTGAAAACCCAGGTACAGAATTACTTCAAAATAAACCTGACCTGACCAAAATTTACAGCTGCGTGTAGTGCTGATGTTGTGAATATCACTACAGTAAGATATTCTGACAGCTTCTCCCGTGTCTTGATTGTCTTAGGAAATCCTGAAAAGCAGAAGGAAGATCTAAATCAATCATTTTAAGCATTGGAGAAGGGATCTAAAATTGTTCTGAGGAAATTCAAATAAACTAATTTTTCTTTTTTGCCATCTTCATGATGAACACAACAGAATTACACAAGTTCTTTGTGACCCTTTGTTTCAGGGCCAATGGTGTGAGAATGGTGCAAATGTGTAAGCAAAGCAGGGGTTGGGAAAGTGCAGGTCCCACAGTCCACCTGTCTCTTGGCAAAAAAGGAAGACAAACTGCCTCTCTTGGAGGCTTTCAGGAACCAAAATTCACATTTCAAATAGGCTGTAGGAACCCCATGCATTCAAGATCAAAAGCATTCATCTTTCAAAACCAGAAGTAGACTTCTGTCCCATTCCACCCGACCTTTTTTGTGGTTCCAGGGAGGGATTCATGAACAGAAAGCTGGCTCCCAGACCTGCCCAAATTGCTTGTCTTTGATGTAACATGATAAAATGTTCAGGGATTTGCAGAAGCCAGCTGAATGTTCCAAAAATGAGTTTCCTATGTTGGCAAAATAGTAATTATCTCCCAAGGGAATGCACTATTGTGCAATTGTGAACGGTACCACCTGCAGTCTTCCAGCTCAGTCTTCCTCCGAACTATATTATCAGATGCAGCTAGTGTGTGTGTGTGTGTGCGCACGCATGTGTGTGTGTGTGTTTAGGGCGTTTAAGAATCACGTATGCTATGTTAATGCCTAAATTCAATTTCTGATCCCAGCTGGAGTAGATCCATTGGATCAACTGCTGAATGGTAAATGAATTTATGGAAAACCAATTGATTCAAAGGATCTGTGCCAGCCAGTCTTGCAAATGGATTTAGGTTGCTGTATCCAAGAAACCTGTGACATAATTTTAATATCATCCTATTTTAGCAGAGTAGTACCTGTACCACTATTGGCTGGTTCCAATATTATTCTGACAGGGTGGAAACAAAGGCAAAGGCATTGCGCTGGTGTGCCAGTTATTCTCTGGAAAACAATGAATGGGTCCACACAAGACAGCTATATTCTGTACCAACTACAAATGTCTGGGGAAATCCTTTGTGGATTAATCAAAAAATTTTAAACAGGCATGTGAAATATTTTATAGTGTTGGTTTATATTATAACATTGTGTAACAGTAACTGTGACAAATATCCTAGATCCAAAAGTAAAATGTTGTAACAATATTAGCAATGACTATAAATTAGGAGAAAAAAGGAGAAAAGAACATTCTTCTTTTCTTTAGAATACTGAACATTTCCCAGTTAAATAGCATAATACCAGCTGAATTTGGAAGTAACATACTCTGCTTCAGACTCAATCAGGGAAGCCACGGCCCTGAGTCTGCAAGACCTGAGCAGGGCTGTTGATGACAGAGTGATCTGGAGGTCTCTCATCCATAGGGCTGCCAGAAGTAGAAATCAACTTGATGACATTTAATAAACTTTTTAAAGAGATTGAGTGGTGTTAATTGATTATGAGAAAACTCATACTTCTTTTAATACAAAGGCCCTTTCCACATGCGGTTAAAAAAAAACCCGGTGTAGAGCAACCTCCATGGAGGTCGTCTACACCGTAATGTGGATTGGGGTGGACTACATTTGTGTAGTTCCACACCCCAATCCACGCAGGGGCGACCGGAAGTGGCACTGCCCGTGCTTTTTGAAAACCATTTGTTTTGTGGTTTTTAAAAGGCATGGGGCGTGCAGCCTCGTCCAGCCCCGGTATGGATCTGCAGGCGTGCGCAAGGGTGTGCCTGCAGATCGCGCAGGGGACGGGATTTCCAGCTGGCAAGCTTCTCTGACTGGTGGAGAGCCTCCGCCAGTCGAAAGCTGCCATTTTGGGTGCTGCCGGACGCTGCGGACGCCGCCGAGTGTGGAGCGGCGAAACGGGCTGCTCCACGCGGCGACGAAATAAGGTAAGCTCTGTTTCTCCACCCATGTGTGGAAAGGGCCAAAGATTCAGAACACATAGGTGTTATACTCTTAAATGTTAATGATTGTTCAGTATGTTTGTTAATACACTTTGATAACAAACAAATAGGTCTGTAATACATCAGTGTTTAATGAAATGCTTAAATCTCCGGTAAATACTGTATTGTATATATTTAATTTTCTCCTGTTAAGTCCATTCTTTCAGGAAAAGAAGGGAGTGATGGGCCATATTTTTCTCTCTCTCTCTCTAATTAACCTACTTTGGGTTGAGGGGGAAATTACAATCTGTGCACTAGGCAGTGCCACAGGACAGAAAATCCAGTTCAGCCTCACCTGAAGCCTTGTTGCCTCTCATCCCATAGACATAAATGTCCTTCACAAAGGCCTGGAGCTCTTCATCTTCACATACCCTCTCTTCACTTTCATAATAGATGTTGACAACATCTGTCACAAAGCTGTAGGAAACAGCAAAGAAGGTTGGCAAAATGTCTATGTTCCAAGATGACTTCCTCTATTAGCTGTATTTTGCTCCATTAACTGTGTGTGTGTGTAAGTGGGGGGGGGTAAAGCGAGCGAGAGAGAGAACATTCACATGTACAAAGTGATTATTGGTCATAACTCCTTCCAACCATTCAAAGTGTTCAGTGGGTGGTGCCAAATTAAGTTGCTGCCATCAAGGATAACAGTTTGACAAATGTCAACTCTGAGGGCAGAAGGAGAGTAGACTGCATATAGAAACTTGAAAGCTGAACAATGTGGACAGTGCAGAGAAGATATGAAGGCCTATCCTTAAGAACTAAAATCTGTGGTTTTAATAGCCTGTTCCCAAAGCAGAGTTTAAAGTCTTTGGTGAATCCTTGACAATACTGACAGGATTCAATGACAGACCTTTACCCATGTAGAGTAAACACTGCATGCATGCATCCACAAATGGGTGAGAGCTTATTTCTGTAGATTGATATAAACTATTTTTACATTTGAGATCATAACTCCTTGAAAGTGTGCAAAAACATGCTCAGAGTCACCAAAAACATAATGAACCAAAGCACTGAAATAAATATAGAAGAAGAGAAGAGTAAAAAGTGTAAAACATGAAGCAGCTTATACTATGCAGTTCTAGCAAGAGAGAACAGTCCAGATGCTGATGAGCTAGTGGTCAAAAGCAATGGAGCAAGAAACGCAGGAATTTCCACCAGAGGCATCCAATCTACCTCCTGACCTACCATTCCCAAGTTGTCTGCTTACACTTCAGAATTAAACTACATTATACTGTATATAGATTGAGTTTTAATTCCTCTTTTCTCAGGGTATCTTGGTACCTTCTAAGTACCTTATGGAAGTACATATCCTAAGATTTGCTTGCAGACAGGACAAAAGTGGTGTGCAACTGATAAAACTGGATGGTCTAGGTAACAACTAGGTCCTGATTGGATCGTGGATACAGATCAGAAGGCACTGGATTGAACTGAATTGTGAAAAAGCTGAAAGTTACTCAAAAGATCTGTCTGGAAAGAGAGCATGCACAACATGTGGCCTAGCCACATGTGAAGCAAGCAAGCAAAACAAAGCAAACAGCAATTCAATTGAAAGGAAAGGAAATAAATCTTTAAGCAGGTTGGAAACTGCAGCACCACACAACACCTAATTTAACTTGTAGACTTATGGGGTGGATTTGTCTGTCTGTAGATGTGAAGGGGGAATTGCCATGCACATTGAAAGCAACTGGCTATCTTTTGCAGCCTGCTTACCCTGCCTCTAAAACATTTTGTGGAGCTGGAAAAAAAATACAGAAAAAAGAGGGCAAAAAAGTATCACTTACACCAGTTCATAATATCTCTGTGAAATGTCTGTCAGTGTTAATTTTCAGTTGAGCACAATCTGAAACAGCTATGTAAACTTCAGTAAATTTAATGGGCAACGGAGAAGTACGTTTGTCCTTTAATGGCTGGACAACAGTAATTCTGAACAAACAGCAACTTGTAGAATAGGAAACATACACACACTGGACAGCAATACTGAATCTGTTTAATAAACTTGACTAAAATATAAATGTTGATTTAACTACACCATAATTAAAATTGCTTCTAAAAATTAAAAATTCTTTCTTTAGAATGCCAGCAGGTAAAGCAAACATTTCCTTATTTTTTTTAATTGAAAAGTTATCTGTATGAATCTCAAGACACAACGCTTTACTATGTTGTTGCCTCATTTTAAAACAAATCTTTATTTAGGTGACATTGTTTTCGCTTGAAGGATTTCAAAGATCATCTGGAGAAGTCTTAAATTTATTATCACAATTCTCTTAGATTTTATGTTATAAGGCCAATGTTATAAAATCAGAATGCATGGCATTCCAGATAAATACGGATGATAAAAATTAAACTCCAGGACAACTGCAGTTCCTTGGAGAGGCATTCTAGATATTGGAGAATTTGGATAATCTATCATCTAGAGTATCCTATGAAATATAAGTATCATAAATTATTTCAATAAATTAAAAAAGTTTTAATATAATGGGAACCATTACAAAAAGGCCAAACAGCAGCCATTCAAATGAATGTACTACTCCAAGTACTATTTTCTGTTTCCAGTATCCCACCTACAAGTACCAAAATTACTTGTGAAATGGCACAAGGTTATTTTGGTTTTTCTGTGTGAACAAATAAAGATTTAGTGTTAAACTACACCAGTAAACGTAATTACCAGAGTGAATGTGAGTGTGTTACAAACAGATATGTTGTACAGTGGCCCCTCCACTTTCACAAGGGTTTGAGGTGCAGAACCCTCACGGAAGTGGAAAAACCATGAATAACTGCCCCCTGCTCCCCTTTCCATTCCCTTCCAGGGCTCCCCGCTTCCCATTCCCATGGAAAATGGAAGGGAGTGGGACAGAATGCTTGAGAAAGTCTTCTTTTCCCTCTCCAGAGCTCCCTCTTTCTGCTTCTCATGCAAAATGGAAGGGAATGGGGGGGGTGGAGGAGGGCTCGTGTGAGCCTTTCTTTCTCCCTCCAGAGTTCCCCCTGCCATTACTATACATATTTTGCCCCGGTGCAGCAAAACAGAAGGAATAAGTGAGGAAGACTTGCATGAGTTCTCAGCGCTGGGGCAATGAGCCTTCCTTCTCTCACTCCCCTTCCATTTTGCCTTCTCTGCACAAAATGCATGGGGATGGGAGGAGGAGAATGCGGGGGGGGGGAGCATGCATGATTCTTAATAATCAAATTCACGAAGTGAAACTCATGAATGTGGAGGGAGGACTGTACTACCTAAAGCCTTCATTCATTCTTTCAAGTAACACAATCTTACCAATTTAGATTGAAAAGGTATTTCCTGAAAAATTAAAAATACTCTATGGTATCAGAATAAAGAAAATTTACAAGAAATTATAAAGAATCCTCGTCTTAATTGCCTTTTTAAAATAAACTCAATCCAGATTTGTCTCCCTCTACATTAATAAATTACAGTGCAGAAGTACATCAAGGACAAATAGGTAATATTATAGCCTGGGATAAAGAAGGATTGTCAAGACCGTGAGTTCTATTTAAGGATTCAGTGATGCAAATTTATTCTCAAATCTGGCATCAAATTTTTATAATGGATAATTATTTCTCTTTCAATATTAATAGGCACAACAGTTGCTACTCAGTTGTTCAGAAAATACAGTTATCTGAAAGAATTAGATAAATTACTTTTCAAGAAAGAACAAATTGAAATACTGAGAAATGTGTGTACATTTTTAGGGAAATTAACTATGAGACTAAATGGGAGACTGATTTTTAGAAAGATGAATTTTTGGACAGTGGAAAATGGATTTTAAAGGATAAACTTTAAATTATATTGTACAAGAACTCAAGAGAAAGCTTTTTATGAATTACTGTATAGATGGTATTTGATTGAACCTATTTTGTTCGAGAAATGGAGCAGCAGTTGCAAATATTTATCACATTTTTTTGGCCATGCTTATTGATAAGACAGCTTTGGCTTTCTGTTTTGGAAAGAATTTAAAATATTTCAGGTTATAACGTGAATCCATAAATATTATTTTGCTACGTAAATATAGCAGTGGAATCAGGAGACGTGGAATCAATTGTATAGTCATTAACAGCTGCACAAATCCATGTTTTTAATAACTGGATAAAAATCGTTCTCTCTAATGGGTGCATTGAATATGAAAAGTGGCTTATATGGTCAAGTTGTTGGAGTTAGTTATGTCCAAAGAGGAAAACCTGTTGCAGTCACACTACCTCCTTAAGTTAGAAGGCACAACTGTTTTATAGAAAGGTTATCCTTATCTATAGATCATGAGAATGAAAAGGTTCAAGATAAAATCAATCTAGAAATGGAGAGAGATAAGATATGATATAGCCTATTTGAGAATAATGGTTAAATATCAACAAAATGTATTAAAACAATTGAACTCTTGTTAGGATCACGATAGTGGAAACATTGTGCCTTGCTGTCTTTTTGGTATAGAATCTACAACAGATGAAAATCTTGGGAGAATGTGATTGCAACTCTGGGAGCAATGAGTAGGTTATCCACTTTCATTATTAGGGGTGTTGGAAATACTTCAAGCTAACTCATGGTGCAGCAGCACAGGCCACAGATGACACATTTTTTTTTCCTCACAGCAAACATCAAGTAAAAAGAATAAGTTCATATTCTTATATTTCTATGTGCTTCTTAAATTATGTACACCCAGAAACACACAGCCAGCTCCAATCTAGATAAAAATATAATGGGACCAATCCAATACAGATTTAAATACAATTAAGCCAAAGTCTGTTCCAAGGAATGATTTTAAGAGCAATTAATTAGGCCTTTAGCTTTCAAAATGAGTCTGTGTTTCCACTTTGTGGTCCTGATGTAGGAAACAGTGGTGCAACATCAGCATAATTGGGATAACTATAATTGCAACAAAAATGGGAAGCGGCTCTGAGAAAAACAGGGAAGAGGAACAGCAGGTTCACACAGTTTTGCATCATGCTTTGCACTTAACAAAAGTGAAAAACTAGCACAGATAAATGAAAAGGCTATAAAGTCACTCGCTTTTCCTTCCATATTGCAATAGGTCTAACTGACCAGATCTTAACCGAAGTAGACCCCGCAGGGAATTCAGTATGTTGTTAGTCACAATTATTCATTACAAGTGCTTCTACCATCACTTGTTACTACCAGCAGTATACATTCTTTCATCCTGGCTTTCCTACTCTAACCCCTCTTCTGAGTGAATGGGCATTTCTTCATTGGGCTGCTGTACATTATAAAGAAATATATCATCTAGAAGGTAAAAGTAAGTTTCAGAACATAGCACCTTTGCATTAGTAGGCAGTATGAGTCTTCTTAATAAACTTATGATTGGCTTCTTCAGAAAAAAAAAATCATCCTGTGACAGTCTACAAAATTATTTATGTGAGAAAGCTCCTTCCCCAGGCTCACGATCATGGGGATTGCACATAGTACATATCCTTCACTCTAATCAGCCCTATTCTACGAAATGGTACCCCAAACAGTGAGAACTTCCTTGATGTTTTCCATGGAAAGAATGCTCAAGAACTATTGTAACATTGCTGTTACAACTGGTGACTAGCTTCTGTGTCTGTCATCTTATTTGCACATGCATGTATGTCTGTTTCTCTCATGATCCTTGCCCATGTTTCCTTTACTACACACACAGCCCCTACCACACACTGAGTTTACATTATGTTCTATTGCCCTGTTTCTGTTATCAGTAACTAGAAGCTGGCATACAAATCCCACCAATGAGAGTGGGGAGGCTACAGTGATGCTAGAAAATGGGTGGGAGTATGGGGAAAAGACATAAAATGACATAAAAACTGGGTTGTAGGATTGATTCTGCAAAAGAAAGCTCTTCTAGTGAAGGGATGAATCCAGCACAGTCAAAAGGTATGCAAGAGTTTATTAAAAGAAAGTTGAATTCCAACACACCACTCTGGCCAGTTTAGACATTTTCCCTGAAAAAATTTCCAAGAAGATGGGCTCTCTGCAGTCTCTCCAGCTTTAGAAACTCCAGGCAGAGAAGTGAGTCTGGCCAGAAACCTGATTTCTTTCCAGTCTGATGTAACTAATAACAATACAGAGGGCTGCAGGTACCAAACTGACATATCTCCTCTAATAAGGCCCCAGTATTGCAAAAGTCCATCAAGTGCAGGGAAATTTTTAGCTGAAGCTACATGTCAAAGGTTAAATGCTTTGTAAAAGGAATGCTTCGTTTCCTTTCCTTTCTAGTAAGGAGAAGGTTAACTTTCAGCTTTCTTTCCCAGAGCTGCAAGTGTTGACAGTAAGGGTCCAATGGGTCCTTGGGAGGCATGATGAGGCCATAAGGTGAAGATGTCTGCAACACCAGGAGGGATTTGAACAACTGGATGGGAAAGAACCCAGTGAGAAACAAAACAGAAATGGGTAAGCAAATCACAGATTGTGTGATTTCCTGCTGCATGATTCATAGCTTCAGCATGGCTTAATCAAAAATAAAGGTTGTATGAATGAGCACAACGTGTCACTTACCACAGATGTGTAACACAGATTGCCAATGTAATGAGAGAGGAAAACCTACACAACATCTAGCTATAGAGGCCCCCAGCATCTACAAGTTACAAGGAGTATCTGGAAAATATTCCCCCCTCTAAAGGAGCCTGTCAAAGAGCAAAGTGACACAAAAGGGGATTAGTATGTGAAGGATGAACTCAGTTTCTACAACATACTGCTAACGTTGTTAGTAGTGAAATGCCACAAGCAAAACCACACTCCAAGACTCCATTTGTTATTGCTCACCAGAGTCTCTGTATAACATAACAGAATTTATTTCAGGAAGCCTTCATACCTCCTTATTGCTTCCCACACTTTGAGACCATCATCTCGATAGTGGTAGTATGGAATATCTTCATAGCTTTCCATGTGTCGTGCCCTGATTTCTTCAGGAAAGCAGAGGGAGTTGTAGGTGAGATGCTTCATTGCTCGCTGAACCATTCGCACATGTCCGCCTCCTCCAGTGGCATTTGCCTTTAGTACCCCAAAAATCAAAGGCAATTTCATAGTTAAACAGATGAATGCTCTTAACAGTGGGGAGAATCCCTTAAAAGTGTTAATGCAGTCCTCCAAAACAAACAAACAAACAAACAAACAAACCAGTGATTCTGCTCAACTAAAAGTAAGTTCCTAATGTGCTTTTTTGGGCAGAAATGCTGAAGAGAATGGTGCCCAGTTTCTTCCAAAGCACTCTCCAGTTTTCTGGCTCTATTTCAATGTAGATTCTGCTTTGTCTTTAGGGCTGAGGATGCATTCCTAAACATAATTCCTAGAAAGCAAGTTCTACAGAACAGATGCAAGTAAGTATCCACGAGAATGCCTTAGGCACACCAATAGATCTTCACTGAGACAGAGATTGAAAAAGTATGATCTTATTGATTATCCTGGACCTTTTGGTGTCTTGGTGCCATTTTTGTATTTTTTTTTTTCCTGGGCTTTCTTTCAAGATTAGAGGAGAGACTTTGTGGTGGTTTTACTACTTCCTGGAAGACAGTTTTGAGGATTTGTACTGGAATACTGCTGTTTTTCCCTATGGAAATTAACTTACAGTTTAATATTACGTTAGAGCTCTGAGAAAGTTGTGGTTTCAATTTCGTCTCATAGTGAGGTCTGATTAGCTTCCAAAGGAAGAGTGTCTTTTCTCTAACATCAGTATATTATTGAATTACCTTCTAAGAGAAGTTTAAAAATCATCTGTACTGATTGATAAGTTAACAGTTTCTATTTCCTTTGGACTACATGGATTAATTACTGTTTTGCCCTGCTTTGTTTTGTTTTTAGTTGTGCAGTTGCCTTTCGGAGGGGAGGGGAGGGGAGGGGAGCATTTGTTGGAAGACACTTCTTTGCAGGGTCTTGTAGGGCTTCTAAACCTATGAAGAAAGCACAACTCTCTCACCTTATCAAAAAGGCCAAATTCACAGATAAGTTGCTCACGGGCTTTGGTGTTGATGGCTATTGTAAACCGTACATGAGGTATGAGGAGCTGTAAATGAGAAGAGAAAGCAGCTCAAAATGAAATATTACTTATAATTTTCTCAGTATAATGCAATTAGTTCCCAAAAGGAACTACTTACAAACAATAACATAGAGAACGTCAGTTGAGTCCACGCCTTTAAATAAACTACTTGAAAGCACAACAAAGACAAGTTCAACTCCTATATTTTTACAAGCCAACGTGACATACATTGTCAAGATGTCAAACTCACATTATGGCCACTTCCGCCCTACACTGTTATAGTGCTATTATTCCACTTTCTGCATCCTATGGAATCGTGGAGTTTGCAGTTTAGGGAGGGGCATTTAGAATTCTCAGCCAGAGAGCTATTTGGCTTCAGTAAACTAGAAACCACTGAATTCCACAGGATGTTGAAAGTGGACTAATAGCACTATAACAGTGTAGGGCAGAAATGGCCTATGAGAGAAACAAGCTGTTTGTTTATTTCATAGACTCATAGAAATGTAGAGCTGGAAGAGACCACGTGGGCCATCCAGTCCAACTCCCTGCCATGCAGGAACACCCTCAAAGCACTCCCAACAGATGGCCATCTAGCCTCTGCTTAAAAACCTCCAAGGAAGGAGACTCCACTACACTCCGAGGCAGCACATTCCACTGCCGGACAGCCCTGACTGTCAGGAAGTTCTTCCTGAGGTTCAGGTGGAATCTCCTTTCCTGCAGCTTGAATCCATTGCTCCTTGTCCTGGTCTCTGGAGCAGCAGAAAACAAGCCCTCTCCTTCTTCTACATGGCATCCCTTCAAATATTTACACATGGCTATCATGTCCCCTCTTAACCTTCTCTTCTGCAGACTAAACATACCCAGCTCTCTAAGCCTATCCTCACAGGGCATGGATTCCAGGCCTCTCACCATTTTGGTTGCCCTCCTTTGGACTTGCTCCAGCTTGACCATGTCCTTCTTGAATTGGGGTGCCCAGAACTGGACACAGTATTCATTTAAACTATTTCTGTATCACCTCCAAAGTCCACAAGTGTTCCCAAGGCAATCAATGAATAAAAAACAATAAAGCAATAAAAGATAAAAACATTTTTAAAACACACTAAAATACCCTTTAAAAATGCCTAAAAGCAGACTAAAAAGAATCCTAGAATCAAATCTTGAAACAGTAAATACAGCAATTTGAAACACTGAAATCTGGGTGGAACAATACTGTTTTGGCTGCCCAATGAATGTTTAATAGAGATGGGGCCAGTCTAACTTCCTTGAGTAGGGAATTCCACAATCAAGGTGCTGTTACAGAGAAAGCCCTGTTATGTGTACCCACAATGCTAACTTCACAAGGTGTTAGGGCATGCAACAGGGACTCTTCTGAAGATCTGAAATTTCTGGCAGGCTCATATAGGGGACATGTGGTCTTTCCTTGGCCCCAAGTTGTTTAGGGCTTTGTAGATCAGCACTAGCACTTTGAATTGAGCTTGGAAGCAAACAGGAAATCACTGTACTTCTTGCAGTGGACCCTATAGTTTCTAAAATGCACACCTAACACCAGTCTGGCTGCTACATTTTGCACCAGTTGGGACTTCCAAACACTTTTCAAGGGCAGCTCCATGTAGAGCACATTATAGCAGTCTAATCAAGAGATAACTAAGGCATCAGGCACTGTGGCCACATCTGCCTTTCCCAAGAAAGGTCACAGCTGGCACACCTGCTGGGCAAAGGTATTTCTGGCCACTGCAGCAACCTGGCTTTCCAGGATCATTTTTGGGTCCAAGTGCACCCCTTAGCTATAAATCTGATCTGGGTTCATGCCTGGTTATGGGCACAGAGAGGGCAACCCCATCCAGAACAGGCTGTGATCTCAGTCTGAGGTTGGTTCTCCTACTGACCAGCAGCACTTCTGTCTTGTCTGGATTAAGCCTCAGTCTATTCATTTGCATCCAATCCTTTACTTCATGCAGACGATTCAGTCACTACCATAACTCTTGGCATCACTTGTAAAGAAGAAATAAAGTGGGGTATCACCAGCATACTGATGACTTCTCCCACTGGCTTCATGTAGATATTGAAAAGCATAGGGGACAGTATTAACCACTGTGGAACCCCACAGGCTAATGGGCAAAGGCTGAACAACAGTCAACACCACCCTCTGAGAATGTTTAGCTAAGAAATACCGGAACCACTGCACAGCAATGTCCCCATTCCCATAGCAGTCAGATGGCCTAGAAAGATTCCATGGATGATGGTATCAAATGCCACTGAAAGATACTGGATGACCAATAGGGATTCACTACTCCTGTCCAACTCCCAGTGTAGGTCATCCATCAAAGCAATCAAAGCTGTTTCTATCCCATAACCAGGCACAAACCCAGACTGGAATGAGTTCAGGTAATGTATTTCATCCAGGAAAACCTGGAGTTTTGTTGCTACCACTTGCTCTAGGACCTTAGTTTGAAAGAGGAGATTCGGAACTGATACCTAGAGAGATGGGTTTATTTTCAAAATAAAAGCTATACAATTGCTTCTCTTAGAGAGAGTGGAACATAATCCTCTTTCAAAGAAGCATTTTACAACTTCCACCATTCAAGTAGCCACACCTGCTCTGGCAGCTTTAATTAGTCAGGATGGACATGGGTCTAAGAGACAAGCAGTTGGCTTCACCTTTCCAAGCAACCTGTCCGCACCATCATGTTGAACAACCTGAAACTCAGGCATCAAAACCGGACAAGTATGTGCCCCAGTTACCTCCCCAGACTCCACCTTCCATGTGGGGTCCAAGGCAGAATGAATCCAAAAAATGTTCTCTGCAAAGTATTTAGGAAATTCATCACAGCACTCTTCTGATGACTCCCCCTCAATAATCTGAGATCTAGGATGTAATATCCCTTTAACGACACAAAACAACTGTACTGGACAAGACTGAGCTGATGTAACAGAGGCAGCAAAAAGTCATTTCCTTCCTGCCGTCACTGCTGCACAGTGGGCTCTAAAATAGGCCTTAACCTGTGCTTGACCAGATTCATCCTGAGTTTTTCTCCACCATTCTCTAGTCTAGGTACAGTTGGCACACGAGCTGTAGCTATGCAAATACACTCCTGATCACAGGCAAAACATGAACAACTAAGCTCACAGCAGGATTCATGAGTGTATGAAAATGGCAAACCTCAGCCTGAAAGGACACTGTAACTCCATTCGAAAGTGGTTCAATCCTGTTTCCTGGTCTGCCTCCTGGCTGACAAAGACACCTCTGTCTTTGTTGAGATCAAGCTACAATTTGTTGGTTGTCTCACAATTAAGGGTTAAAAAAAAGAGACTGAAATGATCTTAACAATCCACGTCATATCTGGAGCTAAAATATTGCAACATGCCTGGTCAAGAATGGAATACAGAATGCTGACTACTGAATTCAATATGGATTATCCAGTAACGACATATCCTCCACGTATATACAGTGGGCCCTTGGCATCTGCTCGGGTTTGATTCCAGGACCCACCCACCCACCGTGGATACCAAAATTCATGGATGCTCAAGTCCCATTATGTACGATGGTATAGTAAAATGGTGTCCCTTATATAAAATGGCAAAATCAAAGTTTGCTTTTTGGATTTTTTTTCTTGAATATTTTCAATCCTGTAGTTGGCTGAATCTGTGGATACAGAATCTGCAGATATAGAGAGATGGCTATATAGTTTCCTTATATGTGGAAAACAAAAGATCAGCACACTGCAGGCACGGGACTACTGATCCTGTAAACAGTAGTGATCAAATTTATTTTCTCACAGACTTGAAAACTGCTGGAAGTGGCAACAGATTTGTTTGTTCTAATATCAGAGAACATTCATAACTTGCACTTTAGTAACCACTGCCTATAAAATGCAATCAATGGACCTCATTTTGAAAGAAAAGTTCTATGAAATTGGGTATAAATTTTGTCAGCTTAAGCATGGCCACATAAAGATGTTTTTAATGATTTCAAAGTCTCTCTGTGGACCCAGTGAAAGAAGCTTTAGTCCACCAGTGCTCCACAGATCACAGAGAGAAACCACATGTAGAGGGCAACACTCCCAAAAAACCATGTGCACACTCCCCCAGTTTAGATTCTGTAGTCCCAATGCTCTTCTCACCTCAACTGGATCTTTTCTGAAAGAAAACAGCAGTAACTCTGCATGCACACCTTGCTTGTGCATGCACAAGGAATGTGGGCTGTCTGTTCTGACTAGTGAGGAAGGTGGAAAAGCCACAAACCATAAACTGGCTTTCCCTAGGATCTTCTGGAACTATTCAGATGGAGTGGAAGGGCTGATCCAGAATCAATCATTGCCTGCTTCCCCTATTCTGGATTTTGGAACCACACTAGATGTTTCAAGCTAGTCACTGCATTATCTTACTACCTAGACTGAGTAGAAGTACATATGGCAAAAACAACATTCTCTGTACTTGAAATTTTCGCGTATTTTTTTCTCTGTCTCATCTTCCCATTTCTCTTCAGTTATATTTCTTTCTCACATCTGTTTCTTTTTCGCTCCCTCCTCCCTCTCCTATTCCTCTGTGGCCCAGCTTAGAATCTCTACCACGTAGTAAAGTATCTTGATTTTATAAAGAAGTAGCATCTTCAAAAATTCTAACAAATTATAGACAGACCTTGCAAAGCAGAAAAATCACATGTAACACTCACATTATCCTAAAACCAAAATAACCTACCTACCTTAAAGAGAGGGTGGACAGCAGGTAGCTGCCGAAACACTGCCACTGCAAATACTTCTGAAACTAAGTGAGTCCTGAGAAGATGGGTTATTGTCTGATGTACATGAAAATCAGAAGAGCGAACCCAGATCTTAGCCAATAACCAATCATACTTAGCATCAGAGGGCAGGAAAATAGGATTGTCTGGTTTTGGGTCTTGATTTATCTGAAAAGTATAAAAAACCCAGTTAGCTATTCCTTCAGTAATGACAGAGGCATTATTTTAATAGGTAAAGAGGCAGATTACCTGGACTGCAATAGGAACAATCTTCTTCTCCAAATTCTTATATAGTAAGCAGATTGGAGCAGCCAAATACTGTATTGTGCAGGGATCTGTCTTATTGCCTTCAATACCATTCAGAAGCTCATAATCCACCATGAAAATGTTCCCTTGCTGTGAGAAGAGAAATAGGCACATATGCAACTTTTTTTCTTTTGGTGTATTTTTCTCTCCCTGCAGATAACATTGCTGATTTAGCTTGTATCTTCCTTTAATATTCATTTCAGTCAAAAGCAAATTATAAATATTGAAAAAAAACAGGAACAGATTTATTGCCAGTTTAATCATTAGTAATTAGCTGAGGTGTACAAAGTGCTGTCTGAGTGTGCACTTAATAAACTGAAGGTCTCCTGGTCTTCTGCCACCCATTTTTTACCTCAAGAGGGCCTCACGCTCATCTCATATTTTGCCACCCTGAAAGAGCACTCTCCTCTTTTCCCAACTTTAGGAGTCTTAATGGCAGAGTCAGCCCTCTCCTGTTTTCAAGAAGTGTTGTTGTTGTTATTAACCAATGAGTTATTGCAGACCCTCTTTTATGCTTCTAGTAAGCTCCCTGTTTAAGAATTTCAACTTGAATCTTGCCACTGTAACTTGGGCAACAACCATAAGCAATCTATCAAATTATGAAGTATCAAGAACAATGTCCCAAAAAGTTAACACTGCCACAGGCATGAGCACATTCTATTTTAAAATTATAGGTATGTTTATGCCCTGTATAACTTCAAGGAGTTATGACCTACATAAATGGGGTTCTTAAGTATTGCTCCAGCATCAGTTCTGAAAGTAACTGTAGGCCTAGAGACAAAGATTCAAAGTCAAAGCTTTGTAACTGAATCACTGTTTCAGTTTCCTCAAACCAAGACAATCATTTCATGCACTGGATTGCATCTATGTTATTTCCAGGGGTGATGAAATCTGAAAATAAAACCCCATTTTGAATTATAGACAGAGGATCATAACTTCGACACAAAAAAATTGAGAAAAACAAACATAACTGATGAAACAAAGATGTACAAACATTCTCAATTTGTATGTTTTATTCTGGGGAATTAATTTAGTGATTTTCAGGAACCTGGAATTTAATTTAGTTAGTTTCTGGCAAAGATGGAATTTGGGATTGTCATATTTGGGCGCAATTATGTCAAATTTTCTATAGAGTTCAGTCAGTGTTGGAAAAATGTGTTAACGTGTTATGTCAACACCATAATAACTACAGTCAGCCCTTCACATTTGCAGGTTTCACTTTTGCAGATTTAATTATTCACGGATTATTTGCTGTCACCCCTGCTGCCTCCCATTTTTAATAACGGCTGCAAGCCTAGTGAGATTGAGAAACTGCAAATGAGGCTTGTAAGTCTCTATTAAAATTGGTGTGGGGCAGCAGTGGAGGTGGCCGTAAGCCTCAACAGCCCCCTCCTTCTGCCTTTGGAAGGAACCCTGGTGCCTCAAAGGAATCCATGGTGGGTTGAATATGGTGATCAGACTTTTTTGTGTGTTAAATATCATTTGGGAGGGCCTAGAGTTATTCATGTTTGTTTGTTTTTTCATTTTCACAGAGGTCCTGTGCTCCTAAACCTAGCAAATGTGGAGCGATTACTGTAATTTGTTCCCTATCCAACCAACAAGTCCAAATTACTTCTTTTTTACTATTAAATACATTTATTAATTTTTTGGGTAATGAATCAAGATATTTGCCTTGTTATAGTCATGAAGGTTGTGGAGCATTTGCTGCCCATCACTGTTCTATTTGCCTTGAAATCTACTTTCTTTAGGATAGAGACAGAGATCTGTTAAAAGCATGGGATGGTGTTACAGGAAACAAACTTAAATCTGTGGCTCTTGAAGAGTTTGCACAGCACAGGAAATTAGATAATAGATTAACAAAATGCAGTAGCCCTGATGGAGCAGCTGGTGCAGCAGTTCTGGTTGCCCAAAAATGGCTAAAACTTAAAATTTCATCATGTTTTTGAAAAACCACGTAAAAGCCATGGACAAACCATCTTTAAATATGTGCATGCGATCTTCATGGATGGATAAGGCTGCCACCCTAGAATCAGGGGTTCTAAATCTTGTTATGAATGTTAGCTGTTATATAAAAGAACCTGACTAATTCTGTGACAACTTAAAGATCAAAGTGCAAAGTTCTCTGCTAGGAAGGGAAAACCAGCTCTCTTCCAATGATTTTAATCCATTTTTTAAACAAAATTCCTGAAAAGTCGAAATCCTTTCTGTAGAGTACAGTAATAATGAAATAAGTGCCCATTTGATGGTGGTACCTTTATTTCCTCTTCCAGAGTAAGATTCCTCTCCAAACTGCATTCTACCATTTCTGTAGTCACTGGGAACTTCTTTGGTAATTCTGTGCACTTTCGGATCAATACAGGATTGCACCCATTCAGGAACTGGTATCCAAACATAAAATCTTCTTGCCAATGCTGCATCACATACTCTGAAGGAAAAAATGAAAATTACACGAAAAGTTCCTTTTAGCACAAAATATTACCTATTCTATGTCAAAGTAGAGGGACAGCATGGTGTGGTGGTTTGAGAATTGAGTTACAATCCTGGAGAACAGGGTTTGATTCCCAGCTCATCTATGGAAACCTACTGGATGACCGGGGGCCCATCACACACTCTCAGCCCTAGAAAACCCTGTGATAGGTTCACTTTAGGGTTAACATAAGTCAGAAATGACTTGAAGGCATAGAACAATTTATATTGTTGTATTTAATATGAATTAATATAAATCTATACTATCCCAGAAACAGTGACAGGGCAAAGATCTTAAATCATCTGATATCTGAAAATTATATATCTGTCTGTGTATGTGTAGCCTGAATAAAAATTTCACTTAGCTTTTCATCATAGTATGCCATATAAAACTACAAGACCAGACAAGCAGGAAGGAATGCCACATTCTCCGGGTCCCATCAGCACTGAAGAGGGGCCCATCTTAGTGGCTGGATAACAGTAATCTTTCCAAGCAGGTGAGCCTACAGACTGAACACACAGACTGAATACTACAGATGACAGTCTAATAGAATGAGTAGCATACCTACACAGACAAATAGTCAAAGGTATTTGTTTGAAATAGAAAGTCCAGAGAAACATAATTCAGTTAGAGATGACAGAGGTGAAGCTGCTTGTTCTAACTTTTTAGAACCACCTTGAAAAAATGTATCTCTTGAAATGAATGGACAACATCTTAATGAAAAGTATATACAAAGAAACAGTGAGTGAGGCAAACACAGCTGATTCATTCTTTAGGAAACCATCTAAATCTTCCATTGCTCAGTTTTCTTTCAAAATAGATCATCTAGAAGGCCTATCAAACCCAGTACAGACTGATTGAATAGGACATCCATTAAGCAATCAGAATGGATGCTTGATAAAGAGAGCACTCTAACCAGTTTTCACTTTTGCACAGTCTTTTGTGCATCATTTGATCCAGTTTCACTGTATCTATATACATTTGAAAGACAGCAAGCAGAGGCAGCCCACTGGTTCAGGCAGGCCATGAAAGACTCACCAGCCAAAGAAACAGTGATAACAAAATTATTTATCTGATTCCACTGGACAGTAGAGAGTACCTTCCTTGATTCTGCTTTGGTGTTCTCCACTGAACATATGTTCTTTTGTCTTCCTTCTCAATGCATCCAGGTATCAAAGGTAAACAGGAATATTATTTGGTCCGATTCTGTCTGATTTCTGTTTCTCCAGAATGTGCAGAAGAGTTAGGCTAGCAAAAACAGACAGCCCTATTTTTGTATTTTTGCGGGTATCAGATTGTGGATGGATTTGATTGTATCAAATACTTTGAAATGGTTGAAGATACTGATACTTTCTGATTAAAATATCAACAAACTGCAGTGAAACTCACCGGAAATTGTATTGCTTATTCTGACAAATATCTTCTCAAAATCTGCAAAATCGCTCCAGGAAGATTGGAACATATGCATGAAGCGATTAACACAGAGATTTTCCATTCTAAAAAGATGAAAATAAAGCACTTAATAAGTAATCACTGCCTTTTGACTCTCTTCCATCTCCCTACAACTTTGACTTTTTCCATCTCATTTTTTGGTCTCAGCTGAAATTCTTTGCCACAGCTTTAATGGAAGGGAATTAGATTTCTTCTATAGCAATTAAATATCACAAATGAATCAATATCCGTGTTTTTCAAAACAATATTGAATTGAAGCCCCTTTTCTACATTGATCTGACTTTCTAGGACACTTTCAACCCACCCCATCATCTTTTCCAGAACCAAACTTGTAGGAGTCTTGCATTGTTCTGTGAAGGAACCAGACAACTAAATGAAAAAAATTGAAGAACTGGGAACCTAATCCAGTACTGCTGTTAGAAAGACTGTTACAAGACATACTGAAGCCTCCTCCTAAAGCCATAGCTACAAATATCATTCACTATTAAAACAGAGAGGAGCTCTTCTAAAATGAAGTCGAGGTGCTACATCAAGCAAGTACTTCCTGAAATCCAGAGTAAGTCCTTAATGATCATCTCTTAAAATGACATCCACTCAACCTTAAGGGAAGGTGCTATGTGAAACGTTCTTCAAGAATGCCATTCTTACCTGAGATCCCAACACTTTTAAGATGCAGCAGGAGGGGAGGTGTCTTTTTTAGGGGAAATAATTGTTTAACTGAAAAACAGGAGTGGATGTTTAACATTTTCTCCACCTACTGATGGACTTCCAATGGTTGCTGCCATTCAGAACAGAAAAACTTCACACCAGCAAACTTCTTCCTCCATCTGAGAAAAAAATCCCTCTACACATATTCTAAAGTCTTGGGGACATGGAAACATGCATTAGAATGTAATGTGTTGACTGACAGTTCCCCTTGGTGGGGGGCCCAGTTCCTAGGAACATGAGAAATCTGGGAGAGGAATTAAAAATTCTAGAGTGGGTTGGAGAGCCTTCTGAGACAAGTGGCACCACTTTGCCTCACTCAGGCCTTGGTTGGGGGCTTATTTCTGGGCAGACATGTGCTGGATTGCATTGCAAGAATAATATTAACGACACCTGATCAGAAGTATTAGGTTCTTGTTACCATAATTTTAATTGTTGGTGTTTCATGTTGCATTTAAAACATATATATGTGCCATTCAGTGCTGTCATTTAAATGTGCAGTGGTTTGGCTGAAGTATAAATCTGAAATATATTTCATTCAGTTAGTCTCTTTTCCCATTTTCCCATACCAAATACCAATGCCAAATAGTGAGAATCAGTACCAAATGATGGCATTCACATCACAATACTTACGCCTTGGTGTAATTCAAAATGAAGTCAACACCTTTTTCACTGTCAAATTGGATGTTGCGAGGCAACTCCTTGTGAGCTTTTGCATCTATGTTCAAAGGAAAGCCTGGGTGCCATTCTGCCCACCTGATTAAATATCAAAAGATGTGCTGAGCAAACCAACAGTATTCACTTTTCCTATTATTTTCAAAATTGAAAATTATATTATTATAGTTAAAAATTATAATACACTTCCAAATTAACCAGACAGAATAAACATCATTACCTCATTCCATATGCCACAATCACCAAGACATAAGATATATATTCAAAACAGCTACCCATCTACTCACGTAAGAGAACATGCATTCACATATCAATACTTCAAATCATGTACTATCTACAGTCAGCTCTCCACATTTGCAGGTTTCACTTTTGTGGATTTGATTATTCATGGATTATTTGCTGTCACCTCTGCTGCCCCCACCAAGCCATTTTTAATAGGGACTGCAAGCTTCGTGAGACTGAGAAACTGTGAATGAAGCTTGTATGTCCCTATTAAAAATGGTGTGGAGCAGCAATGGAGGTGGCAATAAGCCTCACCAACCCCCCACTTCTGCCTTGTGAAGGAATCCTGATGCCTTAAAGGAATCCACCGTGGGTTGAATATGGTGATCATACTTTTTTGTATGTTAAATATGGTTTGGGAGGCCTAGAGTAATTCATGGTTTTTCCACTTTCATGGGGATCCTGTGTCCCTAACCCTAGCGAATGTTGAGGGATGACTGTATACCTTGACTTATGTTCCTTTCCTGTCAACACCCGCATACACCTAGCTACCTCTTCATGCAAAAATGGATATGACCTTATCTCACATCCACACACATATGCAAACTTTGAAAGATTGCATAGAACAGGAAATGGTGGCAGCTTCCCCATTCTAGCATACCCAGAAAAACAGCTACCATGATAATTTATTAATTGTAGGAAATAACATAAAAAAAACTTGATAGCTCTGCACAGCTAACTAATCCATTTGGTAAAATTTTCTAACGTGATTCAGTGCCTCTGTGTGTCTGTGTAAAAGAGTTTTGTTATTAGTTGCCATCAAGTCTACTTCAACATATGGCAACCCTATGAAGGAGAGATCTCCAAGTCACCCTGTTCAGCCCTGCTCAGGTTTTGCAGAATCAAATCTATGGCTTCCTTGATTGAGTCAATCCACCTGCTTCCCTACTGTCTTCTACTTTACCAAGCGTCATTATCTTTTCTAATGAGTCATGTCTTCTCATGATATGTCCAAAGTGTAAAAGAGACAAAGACATAAACAAATAGATGTAATTTACTAGCATGTTTTACATCTAGACAAGTAAGGCCTGGCAAACCACCTGCCTGCTGCCTTTCTTCCATGCTTTTGTTGCACCCAAAAGAAGAACTAAGAAAGGAAATGTGGGAGGTGCGAGAAAAAGACGTTGAGGATGATCAGATGAACTAAGAAGAGAGGTACTCAGTGGATGCCTTCTAGCACAGATAAACAAAAATAAAAAGAGTGTTTCTCTCTTATTTCTGCGTAATGAAAGCCTGACAGGCCTTTGCCCTTACTGATGCTCTGTCCATTGTGACCTAAATCTCTGGCCATTTCCGCACTAGCCTGTTATAGCGCGATGATTCCACTTTCAACATCCTCTGGAATCCTGGGGTTTGCGGTTTCAGGAGGGGTGGGCGGCCCCTCCCGAAACAGCAAACCCCAGGATTCCAGAGGATGTTGAAAGTGGAATCATCGCGCTATAACAGGCTAGTGCGGAAATGGCCTCTGTCTTGCAGGCTTCAGTGGACAACTATTAGTAAAGAATAATACATGTATTGTTTTATATTTGGTATTTTACAAAGTGTGGATTGTTGGGAACACAAGAGTCCATTTGAAACATTTCAAAAAAGGAAAACTATCAAAATGCGTGGAATTAATCATTTTTAAAAATTTACATAAACCTTGAGTTACATAACTTTGTCAGACAATGGCCTAAGTCCTATTTTAGTCTTGACTGGAATAGACTCATTGAATCCACTGGATTTATTTAGATGCTTAATCAACAATGTATTAAATGGGTCCCCTTTAGCTGGAACTAACCAACAGGATATATCTGTGTGGATTATTGATGGAAAGAACATATATTTGAATACATCTTCACAGTTCAGGCCACATTTCATGCAAAACTCTGTATGATTTGTTTTGTTTTGTTTTTAACTTTGCATAGAGCGACTCGTGAACTGTGAGAAGTCCTTGAGAACTATGCAGCTTTCTTATGATAGTGAGAACATTGTTAATTTTGTTTTCATAGAAAAGACCAAATAATTTAATCAAACATTTACATCCCTACTGTGGATAAGAAAACACAATATTGTACTATCATGGACAGGTTCTATATTGCACAACTATAGCAGTTTGATATTGCTTTAACTGCTGTGGTTCCATCCTACAAGATCTCAGGATTTATAGTTTGAGGAGAGATTCAGAATCTTCTAATATATTCCCCTCAACTTTACAGCTTTCTGGAAGAGAATTCTAAGTACCTCCCAAAACTACAAATCTCAAGATTCCATAGCAGGATAGTTATAAAGACAAATGAAACTGCTATAATTGTGTGGTGCAGACACACCCAAAGCACGAGCACTTTGTTCTGTTCTTAAGCCCAGCTTTTATCTATTAACCTTATCTATCAACCTTAGTACATATCTAAAGTAATGTGCACAAATGATTCCTGTCCTTCAGGTAGTATTTTCTTTGTATCTGAAGTGAGGGCAGCCTGTGTTCTTTCCCAAACAAACCTGTCAGATTTTAAAAAAAAAAATGAAAACAGAGCCTCACCTCTTGCTGCTTCATTATGAAAAAAATCATACCTCAAAACAGAAATCTATGGAAACCCACCGGTACAATTTCTGGCGCTCCTCCAGTTCTTTGAGTCTATGATGTTTAAGAATGTGTGTCTTGTCATCTCCAAAAATCTTAGCTATAGAAGATGATAAAAGATAAGGACAATATCTGAAATCAAAATATGAAATATACTCTAGAATTGCTTGGTTTTAGGATGGGGTGGGCAAACTTTGTCCCTCCAGATGTTGTTGGACTGCAACTCCTATCAGCCCTAATCTGCACAATCTATGGTGAGGTCTACTGGGAGTTGCATTCCATCAACATCTAGTACACCACCCATTCCCTATCTTTGTTTTAGAAGGTAATTCAGTTTTACTTCCATATAATGAAGAAAAGATCTGGTATGTGGTGGACAATTCTGGATCAGTTTGATTTTGCCTCTCCACCTGTATGGCAGGATTGTAGCAGAATTTCATTTAGTGCACATTTGCATAAGAACCACATTTGCATTTCTTGAATTCTCACAATTCACAACACAGCACAGTAGACTGCCAGCATCAATGCTTATGCCCAATGCAAGTTATTATGGTTTTGTCCTCATCCTCCTTTCTAATGACAATAACAACATTTAAGCAATTGCTGTATTATTTTGCTAACATCTAACTGAACCTTAGCTGGCATGGATGTAGACATAATTCTAAGTGTTATCTTTAGGTGAAATGAACCCAGCTTCCCCTGTCCCAGTGACAGGCTCATATGCTTCCTTGCCCTTTTAGCCAAACTGCTATGAGGAGACTGAAAGCTTTTGCTTAAATTTTTGATTAACCACTGATTGATACTTTAGCATTGTGTCTGAAGTCTACTCTAAGGTTAACTATCATTTATTGAAAGGAGGCTGCTTCATAAACCAAGGTTTGAAGCTGGCTTGTTTCAATAAGCTGTAATTTAGGATGATCCACAATTTGTATGGGGTTTGGATGAAACAAATTGAAAAGTAAGCCTGTGTAAGCCCAAGATTTGTTTAAACAACCAGAGTGAATTCAGTACCCCTTGTATTGATATTTTGGATTAATCCCCTGAGGATGTAAAGGCTGGCGCTAACGGGGTTCTCTGCTTAGTTCCTCATGTTATGAACCATGAAAAGCACTCACCTCGTCCATCTCGGAGCACCACTTCTTTTTCATCTGTAATCCATCTGTAACATGGAAACTCCAGGTAGTCACCACTTGGTGTTTTCACAGTGATATACTTAAGATACCAATCATCAGGAAACCAGTACTTCCTTTTCTCAATTTTTATCAACTGGATCTCCCCAGTTCTTCTGTCACTGTCACATCATAAGTATCAACCTACCAGAAGAAAACACAGGTTGGAGAACACAATGTTTCTGGAGAACACAAAATGCAGCCATATCCAAGTGATGCTCTCATTTATTATGAAGCATAGTTCAACTACAGTGCATAAAACCTATTCCCGTGGTAATTGCTTTTGGGCCTCAACTTCCTCCCTTTGTTTGACTGCCCAAAGAAGCTGAATGAATGAAAAGAAATATAGCTGGTATCTTCTCTTGCTACTCTGGGCAGATGCCATGCAGTGGTAATAGTTGGCAGATTACTGGAGACAGCTTGCAAGTGAGCCATTTGCCACTTTCCAGCTGTCCAAATCTGGATGTAAGGTGTCACCTTTTCCCATGATTTCCTTCTCTTTTCTCTTCTTCACTCCCTTCAACATCTCTTCCTATTTACATTTGAAAATGAATGCCATGTAATTCGAAGTGTGATAATCAATGTTAATTTCCTTGTGCCAGCACTATTTTAACCCCTTTTGCTTTTATTATCTCTCAAAGTTTTTATCTTATAATTCGATGGTGCGGGAGGCAGATGTATAAATGATCAACAACTTCATAACCCAACCTTATCCCCGATTTGGATGCAGATCATTTGGGATCATGTGCAAGGAGATACTTCCCTCACTGTGATTAAGAGTTTCATTATAATTAAGAGTTGTAAAGTTATAGTTCTTTTTTGTGGTCTCTGTGCCTCACACAGTGGGTTCTTTGCATCTGCACAGAAGTCCTGTCGTAATATTCTAGAGCTGAGTAGCTTGGTAGGAACCTCTTCTGGCATACTGCACATGACCAAGCCTGTCAAGCTACCATCTGCTCAGCTTTTCTCCATCCGCCAAATGGATAACTAATCAGTGTGTCTGGGGCTAAGTAGTGTTCGCTTTTCATTTCTTTCTTGATCTTTCTTGTCTTTTTTGATTCTTTTCTTCCTTTTTCTTGTTACCCTCCCAAATACCACATCCATCAGTCACCTGTCTCATCTATGCTTCTGTCCACTTTAACATTGGTTCCTTCAGCACTTCAATATTCCCAGAGACAACTAGCACATGTGGCTAGTCATCCCATGGAGGGTGAGGACCTCCCTGCTATGATGGACATCTGGCCACAATCTCCTATCTGGAATGTCATTTGTTCCCCAAAAGTCCACAGTCATGGTTACAATTCATGCCACCCTCATGGGTTGGGGAGCACACTGTGGATCTGCTATGGTACAAGATCACTGGATCAATGTGAAAAGATGTGGACAAGACGTTTGAAGTTTATTTTAAGTTATGAACTTAGAGAAAATTTTTATAAAATGATGTATAGGTGGTATTTAACACCAGAAAGATTATCTAAAATGTATAAAGGGTCTTTTAGTTACTTGTTGGAAATGTAAACAGAAAGAAGGAAAAGCAGTGGACTTGTGAGAAAGCAAAGACATTTTGGATGCAGATTCATCGATTCATGGAAGATATTTTGAAGTTGACAATCAAATGAAACCTGAGTTCTTCTTATTTGGACTGATGAACAATCAGATAGACAAGAAATATGGAAGAATTATACAGTATAACATCACAGCTGCCAGACTGCTTTTTGCTCAGAGATGGAAAGATTCCATTATTCCATCTCAAGAAGTTTGGTTGAGGAAATTATATGATCTGGCAGAAACGGGCAAACTGACTATTTTGATTGAAGGAGAATCATTTAGTTATTTTAGAAAAAAGTGGGATACGATTATTGCATGTTTGAGGGATTATTGGAGGAAAACTTCAGTTTTGGATTTTGATGATTAATAGTTTTTGTCAATAAGCAGAAGTCTATTGTAGTTATATAACACTGAAGAACTAGATTTAGTATTATCTTATAACTATCAGCTGAGGAGTTAGAAATCATATGTCCACTCTTCTGACCCTATTTTAGCTTAATTTTTTTTAAGGTTAGGTAGGTTTTTTGTGTCGGTTGTTTTAGGTAGAAGTTATGTGTCTTTTTTTCTTTCTCTTTTTATTCCTCTTTGTGTTGTTTTATATATTTAAATTTTGTGTTTAATAAATTAAAAAAAAATATCTGGAGAGCTGCATGATTTCCAAACTGTCCCAGAAAGTCCTCTTGACCAATGGTTATACATCTTTCACTCATTTCTCAAATATCTTTGAAAAAAACTACAGATCATGTATGTTAACAATAGTGTTTAAACACAGGGGAATGAAATGAACTATTCCATCCACTTTCTCTCCTGCATTAGCAACATTTAGAAATGCACTGAAACGTGCATTAGATAAATGCCTATGGGACACTTTTAATTGCAAGTATGAAAATATCTTTGAGCATTACACTGAAATTGCAGTCCCTTAATGAAAAACAGCTCAGACAAAATGGTGTGTTTTCTTTATAAAGAAGATTGCCTGGCACATCATAGGACACTGCTTCATGTGACTATCATGATATATGCCTAGATCCAAGCTTCTTGCACAATAAACTGCCACTAATGTATGAATGCTTGCTTCTATAAAACTGCTTTTACTGATTTTTTTTTTTTTTAGATCATGTCCTGGCCTGCTTCCTTTTGTAAGATGATAGGGCTGATGATAAAAAATAAGGTGATGGAACTGATGATAAAACATAATTCTGCGGCAGCACAATGATCACACTATAATATATGCAATTTGCCACCAAGGAAATCATGAGCCTTAATGTGTTATCTGATAACATGAAACAGTTCTTAGCTGACTGTGTTAGAAAATACAATATAAATCCTATGAAATGCTTTAGGTCCAAAATAAATCAGGGTGACCGAAAGAGTATACTGTCATCTGTTACCTAAGAGTATACTGTCATCTACTATATAGAAGCCAAAGTTTGTCTGTGAGTTTGCCTGTTTGTCTGCATCAGGCAGGCAAAGTCCTCATACGATTGGCTGTATAAGGATGATTGGCTGGCTGTGAAGATTCAATGGAATCCTGGGGATAGCAGTTGAGGAAGGGGCCTTTAGAATTCTCAACCGATCAGTTGCAATGGAGATGAGGCCTACCATCAATAAGGAAGCCGGAAAACATTTGGGAGGCATATGTGAAAAAAATTAAAGTGACATACACAAAATAGTTACAAGGTCTTCTCGCCACACACAGTAGATTGTACGAGTTCCATATGTGAGGAATCCTAAAACTGAAATTCAAAACAAAAAATGCTTCCAGAAAAACGTAAAGCCATTGCACAAATTCAACAGAAAGCAAAAAACAAAAGCCAGTACATCAACGTCACCAGACCACACAAATTGGGTTAGGGACTGTGGGGAAAAGTTACAGGTACTGGAATTGTCAGGAACAGATTCACTCTTACACGGATCAACAAACTTAATAGAAGATTTATTGTAACATAGTAAGGGATGCTGTCTTCAGACGTTAAAGCTCGAGAATGGAACGTTTTCCCCCACCTTACACTTTAACAGACAGTTTCTCCTAAGATAGTTGTAAAAGAACGAACGTCATCATGCCAAACGGTTCCTTTGAAATTCCAGCCAGAAGGAATGGTTGGCGCCTGGGAATAGCTAACAGCCTACTATCACTATTTCCTCAGTCTACTGCTATCCTAAAACAATAAAACATGGAGGACTCCCGACATCCTGCCCCACTTTTTTAAAAAAATATATACATAAAGATACACAAAATATAGAAAGTATCACGGAACAGTAGAAAGACAAGAAAACTAAATAGTAATATGAATGCAGTAGCAAGTCAGTCGGGGCGTTGAGGAACATCAGCCGGCGAAGAAGTCAGCGAAGGTGCCCTCTTCAGCAAACTGGAATGAAAAACAGGATGAATAGCCTTGAGGGAAGAAGGGAGATCTAGTTCAAAAGAGACATCATTAATAGCCCTTTTCACAGGAAAAGGTCCGAGAAAACGAGGGGAAAGTTTTTTAGACGGAGAAGGAGAGGAAATGTTCTTAGAAGAAAGGAAAACCAAATCCCCGGGCTGGTAAAGGGGATTAGGCTGCCGTTTACGGTCAGCGAAACGTTTGTGGGAAGCTTTAGCGGATGCTATAGCATCTGAGACGGATTGCCAAATGCCAGAAAATTTAGAGACCCAAGCAGAAACAGAAGGAGGAGCGGAGGAAGAGAGGGAGAGGGGGGGGAAAGGAGAAGGAAGGAAGCCGTAAACTATTTCAAAGGGGGGTTCCCAGTAGAGGTATGAACCGCAGAATTGATGGCAAACTCAGCGAACGGAAGGAGCGGAGCCCAATCATTCTGGTTCTCAGAAACAAAACACCTAAGAAATTGTTCAAGAGATTTGTTAACACGCTCAGATTGGCCATCTGTTTGAGGGTGATAAGCACTGCTGAGTTTCTGAGTGACTCCCAGGGTTTTCAGTAGACAAGTCCAAAACTTGGAAGTGAAAATTGGATCCCTGTCCGAAATGATCACCGAAGGTAGTCCGTGAAGTTTCCATACATGATTAACGAACAGGTCAGCCAGCTGGTCAGCACGGGGTAGTTTCTTTAGAGGCACAAAATGACATTGCTTGGAAAAGTGATCAGTAACAACCCAAATAACATGAAAGCCGTGTGAAGAGGGAAGAGACACGATAAAATCCCATGCGATGACCGACCAGGGGCTAGCAGGCGCAGGCAGAGGTTGCAGGAGCCCTTGAGGTTTAGATGTGGGCGACTTAGAAACGTTGCAAGTGGCACACTGCTTAATGTACGTTTGCACGGAGGGGTTTAATCCAGGCCACCAAAAAAGGCGGCGAATCGCATGCAATGTCTTCAAAAACCCAAAATGTCCAGCGGGTTTGGAATCATGATAACGATGAAGTACCTGCTCGCGGGCAGCAGGGGGAACGTAGACCTTGGTGCCATAAAAGGGGAGATTGTCAACCCATTCTATTTTATCCTTGTTTGCCGGTAGCCAGGAGTCTGCATGCGCTGCATGAATGATAGCATCGCGGAGAGCGGAGTCACAAAGAGAGGAGGCAGAAAGCCTTGTCTTTGCTAATGCACGAGTAGTCACCTGAGAAGCCAGAGAGGAGGCAGGAAACAAGGTATTGGAGTGGGAGGACGTAGCAGGGGATTCCGCAAAACAGGGAAGTCGAGAGAGAGGGTCCGCCAGTTGGTTAGTTCGGCCAGGTTTGAAAACAATTTTAAATCGGAATCTCTGGAAAAATTCAGCCCATCTCGCCTGCTTAGGGGAGAGTTTCTTAGCAGACTGTAAGGCTTGCAAATTCCTATGATCAGTCCAAACTTCAAAGGGGAGTCGAGCCCCTTCAAGCAAATGACGCCAAGAGGACAGCGCAAAATGGATAGCCTTGGCTTCTTTCTCCCAAATAGGCCAATTAGCTTGTTGAGGGGAAAATTTCTTTGAAATGAAAGCACAAGGCCTGAGTGCTCCTGTGGTGTCATGTTGTAAAAGAACGGCTGCCATGGCAAAGTCCGAAGCATCCGTTTGCACAATGAATTGCTTCGTACTGTCGGGAAAAAGGAGTAAGGGCTCAGACGTAAATTTAGATTTCAAATGGTCAAACGCCGATTGACACTCAGGCGACCAACAAAGTCTATGCGCCTTGCCCGCAGTGGATCCTTTAGGTTTCCGTAGAAGGTTGGTGAGTGGAAGCGTTATGGCAGCAAAATCCTCAATAAAGTTCCGGTAGAAGTTCGCAAAACCAAGAAATTGCTGCAGTTGCTTCACAGTTTTAGGGACGGGCCATTGCAAAATGGAGTTAATCTTCGAAGGGTCCATTTTAAGTGAACAATCTTGAATCCTATATCCCAAGTAATCAAAAGTTTGGGTGTCAAATTGGCATTTAGATAGATTAACCACGAGGTTGTTATCTATAAGCCTTCGTAACACTTCACGAACCAATGACACATGAGATTCCATGGAATCTGCGTAAATTAAAATGTCATCCAGATAAATCAGAACCCCCTGATACAACAAGTCATGGAAAATGGTGTTCAAAAACATTTGGAACACAGATGGCCCCGATTGTAAGCCAAAGGGAAGAACCGTCCATTTAAAGTTACCTAGAGGAGTTGCAAAGGTGGTGAGCCACTCAGAGTCCGGGTCCATTCTAATCCTATGAAAAGCCTCTTTAAGATCAAGTTTGGTGAAATATTTTCCTTGAACAAGATGGTCCAAAACAGTCCGTATCAGAGGTATGGGATAACAATTGGAGGAAATAACCTGGTTAATAGCAGAGTAGTTAACTATCAGTCTCGGATCCGCGCTGGGATCTTTTCTCTTTCGGAAGAAGACAGGACTCGCCGTGGGGGCTGTAGAGGGCTTGATAAAGCCGCGAGCCAAGTTTTTATTTAGGAACTTCTTGAGAGCAAGGAGTTCTTTTTGGCTCATGGGATAAATTTTCGGTTTAGGCAGGGTGGCCCCGTCAACTAATTCCAGTTTACAGTCAAAGTCCGTGTGGGGAGGCAATTTGTCAGCCTCCCTTTCGTGGAAAGCCTTTTGGAAGTCTCGGTAGTGTGAAGGAATTTGTTGCAATTCTTCATGGGGAATAGAAAAGTTTTCATCTGAAGAGGACATAGTGCCAGCAGTCCAGTTTATCTGGGGGTTATATTCACGAAGCCAATCGATTCCCAAGACCAATTTGAACTGCATCGCCTTGGGAACTAGAAATCGCATGCTGTAATTGTTTTTGTCCATTTGAAATGAGATGGGCTTAGTGATTTTACTAATTACTCCCCAGTCATTGAGGTCCCATCCATTTGCGTTAATTTGATGGGGCATTCCAAGGGCTCATAAAGAGTTTTCAATTGTTTGGCCAATTTGGGGTGTAACAAACTTCTGGAGCAGCCAGAGTCAATTAATGCCCTATGTACATGCAAAGTCCCATCGCTGCCACTAATCGCAACCGTGGTGTAGAAATGGGGAATTTTAGGAGTACTTACAGATGTTCCCGCCGCTTGCCAGTCATCGCAGTCAGGTTTAGAATCTCCATCTATGTCAGATGAGGACGAAGAGGTGGTTTCATCATCGGGATCGGAGTCTCCTGTCGCCGCTGCAGGGTCCTTAGAAGTGCGTCTAAGTGGTTGTTTGGCGGCCGCTGTCTGATGTGTGAATTCTATATTCTTTGGGTCTGCTCGTGCTCCCTTAGTCCCAGTCGGAGCTTGGTTTCCGCGGCAGGTGTTGGCGAGGTGGCCCGGTTTTCCACAGTTAAAGCACATGCCCAAACGGAGACGTTTGTTCCGTTCCTCAGCATTGAGGACGGTGGGACCGCGAGCTTGTCGTTTTGGCACGTCTTGTCTTTGTCGGTTCAGCTGAACAGTCTGGGTTATGCCTTCCATTTGCTTTATCTCCTCCAAAAGGGATAGGTCTTTTGCTGATGTATCCCATCTAGCAGCCCTTCTGCGTTGTCTCAACGACGTATGTGGCTTTTCTCCCCAGACCCAGGTTTGGCCGCTTGTGGGGGTTTCCATAGCCTCGGTCAGGCGCAATTTTGTCTTGGTATCCAGGGGCACTTCAGTTTCTGTAGCTCCATCAGATTCTGCAGATCCTTGCTCTTCTTCAGTAATCGACTGGTCCATCAATTGGTGCATTTTTTGAAAGGATTCTCGAGCTTTCTGTCAGGAACAGATTCACTCTTACACGGATCAACAAACTTAATAGAAGATTTATTGTAACATAGTAAGGGATGCTGTCTTCAGACGTTAAAGCTCGAGAATGGAACGTTTTCCCCCACCTTACACTTTAACAGACAGTTTCTCCTAAGATAGTTGTAAAAGAACGAACGTCATCATGCCAAACGGTTCCTTTGAAATTCCAGCCAGAAGGAATGGTTGGCGCCTGGGAATAGCTAACAGCCTACTATCACTATTTCCTCAGTCTACTGCTATCCTAAAACAATAAAACATGGAGGACTCCCGACAGGAATAGTCCAGTTGCTATGGGGCCGATGCCTAGCAGCAAGGAGGACAACAGTGTATTCCCACAGGAACCCAACCTTTTTATGTTAACAACTATGAATACAGATTAGATTGGGGAATATGGAGATAAATTATAGGTACTGGAATGAGCCGGCTTCTATGGAGATGTGGCCTAGCAGCAAGGAAGAGGACAGTGTATTCCCCAGGAACCCAACCTCTGGATGTTAACAACTCTGAATAAAGATTGGATTGGGGAATATGGAGAAAATTTACAGGAAATGAAGAAGACAGTTTGATGAGTTCTTAAGAGGAAAATAAATACCCCAGGCAACGCCAGGTAAATTTGCTAGTTCTCTATGAGAAAATTGGAACATGTGAAGTAAATAACTGCCCTGATTCAGTGAGAAATAGCTTGCAACTTAATTGCCTGCCAAGCTTTTCCATGATCTTTAGACTCAGTTACTCATGGTCCTAGCTGTTTGTTTATATGCAAACCAGGCATGCATTAACCATTGAACAAAGAATGTGGTTATTACCAAGAAATTTCCCAATGCAAAGAGTGTGTATCCTCAGCCAGCACTGGACTCCTTTAAAATTCTCTACAGCATAAAACATATATATTGTATTGTTTTAATTGGTTTTTATTTGTTCATCAGCTTGGGAGCTCTTGAGGTTTGGGAGGCAACACAGAAATACTTTCAATAAACAAACAAGCAAACATGGTTGTCTATTCTTCATAATATGGTAAAGTAGTATCAACTAGCACATCTTCTTTGGCACACAGGCCTTCAGAGCATGTAGAAAACAGTTAATCTGTCAAACATTGGCCCTTTTCACATGGGGTTAAAAAAACGGTGTAGAGCAACCTCTGACGGAGGTCATCTACACCGTAACATGGATTGGGGCGGACTACTTTTGCGTAGTTCCACACCCCAATCCGTGCAGGGGCAACTGGAAGTGGCGGCGCCGCGTGCTTTTTGAAAACCACTTTTCAAGTGGTTTTCAAAAAGCACAGAGCATGCAGCCCCGTCGCAGCGCCTGGTATGGATTTGCAGGCGCACGCAAGTGTGTGCCTGTAGACCGGCTGGGGGGGCGGGCTTCCGGCTGGCGAGCTTCTCCGGTTAGCGGAGAGCCTCCGCCAGCCGGAAGCCGCCATTTGGGACGCCACGGGACGCCGCAGGACGCCGCCGCGTGTGGAGCAGCGAACTCGCGCTGCTCCATGTTGCGACGGCTCCAGGTAAGCTCTGTTTTGGCGTGTTTTCGGGCATGGCTTCCTCCGCATGTGAAAAGGGCCATTATGTGATCTTAAGCTTCCAAAACCTTTTCAACACAATCCGCTGAGAAGAGCTAACATGAGACTGGGCTGCCACCAATGCAAAGTGGGCCCTCTCTGCCAACATTTCCTGCCCTGCCCTCCTTGGAAGCAGTACCACTGGTGAAACCACCACCAGCCTCCTACTTTAGGCTACAGCAGTGCCATAACTGATGGGATTAAGGGAACCACACAAGTTCTTGGCTGTCACTGGAGCCTGCTATTTTTGTCCTCAGAATACAATGTCTAGCCACTCTAGGACATAACTACTGGCGCATGCCTGCCTCCATTTGGAGGTCTGCTTGGCTCCCTTATAGAATCACAGAGCTGGAAGAGACCATAAGGGTAATCAAGGCCAACCCCCCGCCATGCAGGAATACGCCATCAAAGCATTCCAACAGATGGCCATCCAGGAACCGTTTGAAAACCCCCAAAAGAGGAGACTCCACAACACTCTGAGTCAGCATATTCCACTGTCAAACTGCTCTTACAGCCAGTAAGGTCTTCCTAATGTTTAGGCGGAATCTCTTTTCCTGAAGTTTGAAGCCACTCATCACGTCCAAGCCTTAGGAGCAGCAGAAAACAAGCTTGCTCCATCTTCCATAAGAAATCCCTCCAAATATTTAAACATAACTATCATGTCACCTTTTAACTTTCTCTTCTCCAGACAAACTTTATCCAGCTCCCTAACCCACTCCTCATAGAGCATTGTACCCAGGCATTTTACCATTTTGGTGGCCCTTCTCCGGACACATTCCAACTTGTCAATATCCTTCTTGGACACAATATTCCAGGTGGAGTGTGACCAAAACAGAATAGAGTGGTATTCATCAAGTTGCAGTTAAGGCAGCCTGGCTCTGGGAGGATACTGGCTCCTTTGGTATCAGAGCAGCTGCTGCC
Organism: Ctenosaura bakeri; assembly: GCA_948474755.1. Taxonomy (NCBI): domain Eukaryota; kingdom Metazoa; phylum Chordata; class Lepidosauria; order Squamata; family Iguanidae; genus Ctenosaura; species Ctenosaura bakeri. The sequence continues at coordinate 53,045 of CAOLHI010005524.1, forward strand.
AATAATGGCATACAAACCGGTCTTTCTACCTGTCCTGGAGAAAGGAAAGGCTAGTAGTTGCAGTAACGGTTGTCTCAGTGGATGGTTACAATGGCCCAATGATGCTGACTCCTGCTTCTAACACTGCGTAAAACTGGGGTTCATAAGAAGGATGTTCTTATGGACTGGTACAGAAAGTAGACAGCAGAATCAACTAACATCTCCCACAACGGAAAAAAGAAGAACCTTAGAGCAAAAAATGATTTATTAATATTTTAAATAGGCACTAGCACTGTTGCTTTCCACTTAATAATAACCCAGAGTTTGGGATGAGCAGTGAGATGGCATAGTTTGTGAGTGACACCAAATTACATTTTATTTTTCTTTATTTATAGCATTTGTACCCCACCTTTCAGCCAAAAAGCCTCCCAGAGTGGCTTATAAATTGTTAATTTGACAGTTCTCTGTCTTCAGGCTTACCATAAGGAAATACAAGGAAAAAGAGATGGCAGTCGGAAGAGGATTACATCCAACCAATACTGGCTGCTGTTCTCTCCCTCAGAGGCCACAGCAGTGAAGCTAATATGGAGGGAGGGCCTCCCACCAGCTACTGGGACCAAGGCAAGATGGCAATCTGCCTAGGTGCTGTTCTCTCAAGAGCCAAATTATTCAGGGTGGTAAAACTAGAGGGGATTGCAAAGATCTCTACAAAATGGATAAATATGGGTATTAAAATGGCAAACACAGATCAGTTCAACTTTACTGTAAAATGATACACACTGGGACAAGAAACACCAACTTAAGATAAACATTGGGTGGGGATCTGAGCAGAATGGGGGTTTTGGGAGTAAAGCCCAAAATTGGAAACCCTTGCTGTAGAGCTTAGAGCCTGCATCAATAGCTTCAAATGACAAGAAACAGGATTTACATTAAAGATTATAAGACAGGCTCTTCAACAACAGAACAGACTGCCTTGGAATGTTGTGAACTCTTTCTTTGTCAGAGGTTTTTAAACAGATGTTAAATTGCAACAAGTTAAAGATGGTGTAACACTGGGTATCCTGCACTGACAAGGGGCTGGATTAGAAGATCTTTCTGCTCCCTTCAATATCCATGATTTCACTAATCCAAGGGAGACTTTGGAAACCTTGACAGGTGTTTAAAGTCAGTTCTGGGACTGCTGAAAGCAAACAATTCTTATAAAACCAAGGTACCCTGGACAAGTTAATCTGCTGAGTTCAAGCAAAGGGTGCAATCAAGTCTGAGTGGTGTGATGTCATTTTGCATTTTGTGAGTTCTACTGGATTCACTCCTGTCTGTGGAGTCACAGGTGGAGTTAGTTGATAGCTAAGAATGCCTTTCATCAGCTTAAGTTGATTTCTGTAATACAGTCATATCCAGACAACACATGCCTAAATTACATATGCCCTGGTTGCTCCTAGACTAGACTATTATAATACACACTATACACTTTTGCCTTAAAAACTGGTTGGAAACTTTAGGTGGTCCAAAATGAAGCTCTTCCTAGACGCCAGTGGAGGCCAGGCACACATAGCATATAAGGTCTTCACCTGTTCCAATTGTGCCCATTTATGGGCCCAAAATAATATGATGGTACTAATGTTGAAAACTCTTAAGAGTTTTGGATCAGACTATTTGAATGACTGCATGCACTTGTGTGAACCTCCCTAAGGCCCTGAAATGGTCCTCAGAGGCCTCACTATTCAACAGACCCGCCACTGAGATCTGCAAAATTTGCAGTCAAAGTAGACAATATCCACATGCTCAGACAATTTCCACCCTAGAGGAACACATATTACCCTTTTAAAATTGACCTTAAATCTGTATTTACCAGAGAGAGGTAACAAGGATTAACTATGAAGAATCCTCTAATTACTATGTACTGGCCAAAATCCAACAATGTCATTTTGCTAACACTCACGGACACCTAGTTCTAGAGTAAGTACATCTAACAGTTTCCATCGAAGAAACTGGGAACCAGTTACATAAATGTTAGCATGCTTAGGAACCACCAGCACAAATATACTACTATTTGTGCAACCAGAAAAAAGAAAAAGAAAAAAGAAAAACCAATGGAACTGTTCTGGTATACATCTTTTTTCTTTTTTAAAATATTAATAAAATTAATATTTGCTACCTGTGCCACAATGTCCAGAACAGAAATGTACTTTGGTGGACAGAAAATAAACCTATATTAAGAAATTATCAGTTCTTGCAATATAAAAATACACTGTAACTATAAACATGAGAGGCGAAATTACAGGTAGCAAGAGAACTTTAGCATGTCTTACATTTTAATGAGAAATGCAAAATGCTGATTTTTAACCTTTGAAAACTTCACTGGAAAAAAGAGTAATGGGGAACTGAACCATTATGCAACACAATCACGGAAAGAATGGTCCAGGAACAGGAACAAGAGCAGACAAGAAGCAGAACAGTATCTAAAGAAGCACGCAAACTTAATGTGGCCCCAGCACGCATCAGTGAGGGTAGCCATGCTTGACTGAGGCAAGAAAAGCAATCACGTGGCATAGCACCAGCAAGTAATATTTTAAAATATTTTTAATAAGGTAATATTTTAACAGAGCACATTTAATATTCCCATAATACTGCAAGCATCTGAGATATACTAGTTCCCTTTCTTACACCAAGGATGGAAACCTTTCTCTCCACCAAGTTGCTAGAGTACAGTTAGGGCTGCATAAATGTCCTGCTGATCTATATAGTCTATATTGCATCATCTTTATACATAATAAAGCCACTACAATTTATTCTGTCATGTTACCACAGTCCTGATTTCCCCACCAAACTCTGTGCGCCTCATATACCTAGAAGAGTCTAGTTCACTCTGGAAAACATACCAGTGAGTACAGTAATAATCACACCTATGAAGTAAACATCTCTTTCCACTTTCCATACCAGACGCTCTTCTAAGACTATTTGGTATGCAAACGCTCCTGGCTGCTCTTGTTTAAAAATGCCACCACAAATTTGAATGACTTCTGGAGAAACCAGTGTTGTGTTAATGGAACCAGAAAAGTATATATAGAAAAGAGCCTAAAGGTCACAGGTCTATAGGTAGGGCAGGGGGAAAGAGTGAGGCGGCAACTTGTGAAGAAGAGTGGTGGAAGGGCATTATTGAATGACTTCAGAGTACATACTGGAGATTCCTCATCTTCCCCAAAACTAGCATTGCCAGCCAGAAAAACATAAGTCTGTGCTTTCCACAGCCATTTGATTTACAGAAAGAGCAGGTGAATCTGTTCCTTGTGGAGATAAAGAAAAGTACTGTATGTATCAAGACAGTGTATGACTAACAGTGAGACAACACCATGTTGCCCTGCTTATCTCAGAACTTCCAAGTCATGTACTTGATGGGGATACCTGCAAGCAGGTGGCCACAAATGAGCAACTGTGGAATTTAACAGAGCTGGGGCTCTTCTATTCTTGAATCCCCATTGCATGGTGAGTGAGCTATTATCACCATCTATTAACACCTATATCTCATGATACTCAGTAAGACTGGGCCTGTTTAAAAAGCTGGCAACTGTGCAAAACAGTTCCATCTGCATCCAATTACTGCAGAAATGAATATAAAACAACAGATTTTGGTAAATTATCCAAGTGATACACAGGAGCCATTCTTCACATTTGATGTATAGTTGTTTTATAGACAGACAGACAGACAGACAGACAGACAGGGCCTTTCCACACTACACTGTTATAGTGCTATTATTCCACTTTCACCAACCTGTGAAATTCTGGGGTTTGTGGTTTACTGATGCCAAAGATGCTGCTTCCTATACTGCAAACCCCAGGATTCCACAGGCTGTTGAAAGTGGAATAACATCACTATAACTGTGTAGTGCGGAAAGGCCCATAAACAGATAGAGAGAGAGAGAGAGAGAGAGTAGTAACCTATCAGCAGGGTGATTATTTGAGCCTATAGGGAGCTAGTGATGCACATGTGCATTATGTGATCATCTACATTATTTCTCCAGCATCCAACAGACATCTTTGCAAATACATACATAAGACCACAGACAGAAGCACTCCCTGTTAAGGCTGCATGGAGAGAGAGAGAGAGAGAGATTTTGCTGCTTTCTGCTCACAACCAGGGAAGAGAGTACTCAAGTGTACCAAGTGGGTAGAAGTAGCTGCATCTATGAGCAGCCTCCTCACCCTCTCACTCATTCTTCTAGCTTATCCCAGGAACGACAGCAAGCCAATATCTCCCATTTTACTGCCTGGAGGAGACAGAGAGGAACCAAGTAGAAATGGAGATGATTTCCGTGGGCTTATTCACTCTGGGACACCCTGCTGTGGAGTATCAGACCCACTAAGCTGCCCAGATACCAAGAAAAACTTCCCAGAGGGAAAGCAGGAATTGGATCCTATGACAACCACTGGTTGTTAACTCCTATTCAAATTGGCAAGAGGCATCAATATTTGCTCCTCATTCTCCTCATGATTAGAGATGCAGTGGGGACTGGACCGAATCCTCCCAGCTGTTCCATCCAAACGGAAGCACAAGGAGCCAGCTCATTTGAGAAGCATCAACTTAGCCTTCCCAGCTATACATCCTGGTTTCTCCTTGTAGCATGGCAGAAAGGACTGAGCATGTGAATGGCTGCAAAAACAAAGCTTCCATCAGTCATCACTCATCCTTCTCTCCTCCACCCCTCTCTGAGACATTCTTCTTTCTGATCCACCCCCTTTATCTTTGGGTGGCAAGAGCAGGGTCTCCTAGACTGTGAGTGAGTGAGGAGAACCAATGGCCTTTTTAAAGCAGCCTCTGCTTTTGCACTTCCTTGCTTCCTTCCTTGCTCTCCTTCTCTAAAATCATAATTTTTATTTTATAACACAGTGTAACATAACATTATAACACTATCTAACACAACATTACAAAACATATCTACACATATTACATATCTAAACACATCTACACATATCTACTCCTTCCCTACTGTACCTCTACAACAGCAACATAACAAAAAAAGTACAGTCATAGCTACTAATGTTAGCAAAACAAACAAACAATCTCAAAAGATGGTTTCCAACTCCCCCTACATAGACTCTTTATTGTAATTTTGCAGTAGTCGGCCCTCCATTTTTGCTAGGGTGAGTGGTGCAGGACCCCTCCTCCCCGCAAAAGTGGAAAAACCGCAAATATCAAAATGTGTGTGTTTCTATAGGAAGGAGGCTGCAGCATGGTGGGGAGAGTGGGCATTCAGGGTCCAGACAGGTCAGGGAAAAGAGAAGGAAAGAGGATGGGTCGGCATGGTGGCGCTATACTTCCTCTCTCGACCAGGTCCTTCCTTGGGCTTGCATGGGGCATTGAGAGAGGGTTTGTTATGCTAAGAAACTGAGCTGCAATCTGTTCTTAGCTGGCCAGGCAGCAAATGGTAGAGGAGGAAAAGGAAGACCAGAGGCAGGTTTTCAAAGGGCTACACAGCTTGATTGAAGCCACCAAGAGGGAAACTTCTCCCGGCAAAGAAGCACTTGGGGTGGGATAGAGGTTGGAGAAACTCATAAATAATCAAATCAACGAAAGTTAAACCTGCAAATGTAGAGGGCCAACTGTATGTTAATATTCAAAACCAATATCCCTCAAAAAAGATATTGAAGGATCCTAATCTTTCACAAATGTCACCAATGTTTTTTCCCCTGCAAGATTAATTCATCTATCTCTACCAAGTCTATTAACTTGAGCAACTCTATAGTTGGAATCTCATTCCTCTTTCAGTTATGTGCCTGTATTATTCTTGCTGCCATCATCATATAATGAAGAATTCTGACAAATTTCTTATCCAGTGAAGTGTCCATTAATCTTAATAAATAAAGGTCTAGTTCCTTCTGAAAATTTAATTTTAAACTCTTCTTCACCATTACATGCACTTGATTCCAGAACTTCTCAGCCTTATCACAAGTCCAGCACATGTGATAAAAAGTTCCTACTTGTTTTTCACATTTCTAGCACTTATTTGAAGCCCCATTGTGTTTTGGCCAGTTTTTTTGGCATAAAATACTTTCTATACATCATCTTGTAAAAAATCTCTTTAAGACCATAACATAAATTTTAACCCTTCTGACTACTTTTCTCCCATTGATCCAACATTACATTATGTCCCACATTCTGAGCCCATTTTGTCATACAATCTTTCACTGCTTCTTGTTCCTTCTCCAACCTGAACAAAAGTTTATACATTTTCCCTGTCAAATGATCTTCTACACACAATTGTTTCTCAAAACCATTCTCAGTTGTTTCAAAGTAATATAACTTGTATTTTTCCATAATTTGCCTATACAAAAACCATTAGAAACTGACTCTTTCTTGTGTTAACTTTCCCACTGATTTAATTCTACATTGACCTGATTCTGTCTTCAATAGGTATGGATAAGTCCTCTAAAATCTAGAGGACACAGTAGGGAGCACTGGGCTCTATTCCTGCTACCAACCATACAGCAAGTGAGTAAGCAAGAAGTGATGGCTCCTCCTTGAACAAGCAACCCACTCTATTCACCAGCACACCTCTGCACATTTTCTTTGATCAAGGGGTTTTGAACTCAGCTGCAGCGCTTGTGAAAAGTGCTCCAGGGTCCATCCTCCTCTAGTGTGGTCTAGAGACAGAGTGAGCAAGTAAGTGCAGGAGGGGGAGCATCAGCTGTTCCTGGAAGGCAGCCCTGCAGGCTCTCCTCCCTGCCTTCCCTCAGAGGGAAAGAAGGTGAGCAAGTAAAGCAGGAATTCCTCTTCTTGCTCACTTTGCTGCTAGGCACAGAATACAGCCAACCCTCCACATTTACGGGTTTCACTTTTGTGGGTCTGATTATTCACGGATTTGCTGTCACCTCTGCTGCCACCCCATACCATTTTTAATAGGGACTGCAAGCCTTGTGAGATTGAGAAACTGCAAATGAGCCTTGTAAGTCTCTCTTAAAAATGGTGTGGGGCAGCAGTGGAGGTAGCAGTAAGCCCCTCCCAGCTAGCCACTTCTGCCTTGCAAAGGAACCCTGAAGTCTCCAAGGAATCCAGGGTGGGTTGAATATGGTGATCATACTTTTTTGTGTGTTAAATATGGTTGGGGGAAGACCTAGAGTTATTCACGCTTTTTTCACTTTCACAGGGGTCCTGTGCCCCTAACCCAGGGCTTTCCAAATGATGTGCTATGACACGTAGGTGTGTCACCTACAATCTTGGAAATGTATGTTATTATTTATAAAGCATACATTTTTAAAAATATATGAAAGGTTTTCATGCAATATGTTGTATTCCCATACATTTTATTATTACAGTTTATGTATCTGTCTGTACCTCTTATAAGGGGCTAGTTTAACCTCCGGTTTGCTAGTAAAATTGAATTACTGTGTCGTGAAACGATGCATGTCTAAAAAAGTGTGTCACCAGCATGAACAGTTTGGAAACCTCTGCCCTAACCCTAGTGAATGTGGGAATGGGCACATTGCTAGATTCCCAGCAGCTGGAGAGAAAGGCCTCTGTCCCTTGGCTTGCCTGTTGGGTGGGCATGAAGGCAGCACTTCCCTTGACACCTGCTCTCTGCAGAGAGGGGAGATCACAGGAGGTGGTGCTTTTGCACATGGCTGAAAACCCCCCCCATGACCCACCCACTCAGAAGTAGTTGCTGGTCAGCAACCTTCCTCAGTGCCCCGGGTCTGAGGTGCCCACCTACAGAAGGAATCTCAAATAAACTGGGGGAGGGAGAAGAGGATGCAAGGAGGTGTTGCGAAACAGAGGCACGTACGAAGGGTGCAAACCGCAGCAGAAGTCAAAAAGAAGAAGTAAACGCTTGGTGGAAGTGCATCGGGTGGGCAGAGGCGGTTTGCAAAGAGCAGGGTCCGAGAAGATCAGGATGCCCGCATCGTTCAGCGCCGAGAGAGAAACGTTGGCTGGGAGAATCAACAGAACCCCCCCCCCGCTCCCCATCCATCCCGCCCCACAGCTCGTTAGATCACTCACCGAACTCCGCTCGAAGTCGTTGTAGAAGGGCTTGTCGAGGAGATGCTTCTCGCTGGTGCCGTCTGAGCCCACCAGGCTCAGGTAGACGTAGTCGTCGGTGCCGGCGAACCACTGGCTGCCCGTCGCCACCGTCACCGAGTAGGAAGGCATGACGGCTGCAGCCCGCAAAACGCGCGGCCGAATCGGCTCTCCCGCCGCTTTAGAGACCCGGGACCTTCTCGCTCCGCAGGGCGACGGAGGCCAGGCAGCTGGGGGTGGTGCGCCTTGGCTCCTCCCGCCCCATGGGGCGGGAGGAGCCAAGGCGCACCACCCCCAGCTGCCTGGCTTCGGTGGCCCTGCGGAGGGGTCTCTAAAAGGCTGGGCTGACCAGAGTTCCTAGACATAAAGCGCTCCACGTGCATCCCCAGCTTTGGAGACCCGCCGGATTCTCGAGAAGATCCCATCGGTCATGGCAGTTGGATAAGTTTCGCGGAGGAAGGTCTAACCGGGGCCACTCCATAACTGTTGCGCTATGATCCCACGTGAACTCCCATGGCTACCTCTTATGGAATCTTGAAAGCCTTAGGAGGTACTACTGGAGCTCTCTGGTGGAGAATTCTTAATATCTCTCCCCTAACCTACAAATCCCGTGGTTCTGCAGAAACAGAACCATGGCAAGTTAAAAGTGGAATAGCAGTGCAAATAACAGTCAGCCCTCCACATTTGCGGGTTTCACTTTTGCAGATTTTGCAGATTCACAGGTTTGCTGTCACTTCTGCTGCCTATGCCATATTTAATAGGGACTGCAAGCTAGCCACCCCACCAGCCCCCCGCTTCTGCCTTGTGAAGGAACCCTGATGCCTCAAAGGACTCCATGGTGGGTTGAATATGGCGATCATACTTTTTGTGTGTGTTGAATATGGTTTGGGGGGACCTAGAGTTATTCAGGGTTTTTCCACTTTCACAGGGGTCCTGTCCCCCTAACCCTAATGAGTGTGGACAGATGACTGTAGTTCTGTAGTGCAGAAAAGCTCTGAGATACCACGCTTTAGGAAAGGTCAAGCTAGCATATGGGTAGGCCCACCACATTCTGTGAGCACCGCTGGCCCGGTTGACCTCGTGGGGGAACAGCTGCTCTCCTCCCTCAGCAATGGTCTCCCCGTCAGGAGCCTGCATTGTAGTCTTTTTGAAGTGGTTTGCTTCCTCTGCTTCTCTCAATTGTTTGAAAAACATGATTTAAAAAAGTGAACCAGAGAAATAGCCAATTTGCCATCTGGACTTCCTTGAGGCTCCTATGGAAAGCCTCGTGAGCCATTCCTTCAACCTGCCGCCTGCATGGAAAGCGCACAGACTTCGCTCAAAGGGATTCCCTTTGTTGCTGCCACTGATGTATTTAAGCCTGTTACTCCAAGTCTCAAGTGAAGCCTCAAATCTCTACCTTCAAGTCTCAAATCAAGTCTCAAGTCCTTGCAAGATACTTTCAAGTCAAGTCTCAAGTCTGGGAGCCAACTTTATACCCCAGCCTCCATTCCAGAATTTCTGGACAGAGTTGAATAAAGTCAGTTTTAACAATTCAAGCAGAATCGGCCCTCTACATTTGTGGTGGTACCATCTGCGGCTTCTGAAGTGGGGAAAAGGATCCTTCTTACTTCCCATTTCCAAAGCTGGAATATTTTTCAGAAGTGAGGAGTAGGATCCTTCTTACTCCCCATTACTCAAGCTTTAAAAGCTTTAGAAGGAAGACTCCTTCCTCCTCAAGCCTATTACCTAATACATTTGCTGTTCCCTCTGAGAAATGCAGTCTGCAGTCTGAGGGCGAGTCTTGCCTTCTGCTCTTAGAAAAAGTTTTAGAAGATTCCTCCGATATGCAGCAGGGACAGGCTGCTGAGCAGACCTCAAGTCTGCTTCAAGCCCATTGCCTATTCCATTTGCTGTTCTCTGACAAATGTGCCCATACTTTGGTCTTGAGACAGATTGTCATGTGTCCAGTAAACAAAAAGAGGTGGAAACATTGTTCAGAGTTGTAAGATTTCTGGATGAACGTGTTATGTTACTGATCCAAGGGCAGCAAGTCAGTCACTAAAAATATACAAGTCTTGAGTCAGTACATCATTTATTGCCCAGTCGAGTCCAAGTTGAGTCACTGAAGTGACTTAATTGCAATTTGAGTCCAATTCAGTCAACTTGAGTCTATGTTACTGGTCGCTGTCCTCTTGCTGCAAAGAGCTACGCCTTCACTGACCACTGTAAAGATCTGGAAGACCTCCATCGCCTTATGGAGCCCTCTGAAGGTTTAAGGCAAGGGCTATGATTTGCATCTTTCTGGATCTATTACACCCTGCACCTGTGTAAATATTCTTCATACTGGGGCATTTATTATTACTGTACTGCATCTGAAGAAGTGGATTGATATCTACAAAAACTCGTGCAAAAATAAAAACCAAAAGGTGCTGCTACCTTTTCTTCTTCTCTCCCCCTCCCTTCCTCCTTTTTATGCCACAAGAGACTTAACAGGGCTAGTTCTTTGAAAACTGGAAAATCCTGGCTCTGAAGCTACCACTTGCCCCCTTGTGGTGAGATCTCATTTCCTTTGTGAACTGTGGAGTACCTTCAATTAAAAAAAAATGTACAAGAGCAGGATTTGTTCCCATCTATGGGAAAATAAATACTATACATTTTAAAAGCAGTTTCTCCACCCAGTGAGGAAACGGGAGAGCTCCTCCAGGTAAAAAGGCCAATCCTGTTATTTATTTATTTTTATTAAAACATAAAACATAAAATTCTTAAGAAGCAACACATACATACATACCCATACCAACAATTCTCATATAGATAGGAAGATCTCTAAAAGTGAAGCTTAAGTGTAATAAATATAATCATAATAATATAATAGTACACATAATATATGTAATATATAACATGATTTAACATATCTTAGGACCTACCTACACACCTTCTTACTTCTTCAATTCCATTCATTCCTCTTCCTCTCTAGCTTCCTGATTAGGTTGTCCTTAATGTAACAAATTGGCTGTGTAGATGAGGATCCATTTCTCTTGTTTACATACATCAGGGCTCTACTGATATTATCTCTTATATAATATTCATCTTAACCTTCACACAATATTTTTATATTACTGATAATTAACATATTCAAAATATAGTTCATATCTATCTACATTTATTTCTCTCTTCATATCTTTCTCTTAATCTTCTCTTAAAGCTCACTACCATCAAATCTCCCCATTTGTTTTTAAAAAATTGAATAAGAGAGTCCCATTTTTTTAACAAACTTCCCAAGAGAGATCCCTCTTATTAATGTCGTCATCTTATCCATAATTGACATAGCATACAAATTTAATTCCCAGTCTTCTATATTCGGTATATCTGATTTTTTCCAATTTTTAGCATAGTTGATCCTTGCAGCAGCAGTCATATAAAACAAAATTACATTGTAGTTTTTTTTCCAATTCATCTTCTGGCATTCCCAATAAATACATTTGTGGTGACATATGAAATTGTATTCCCAGAATTTTTTCAACCCTCATATGTATTTGTTTCCAGTATTTTCTGGCTTTTGAGCATGTCCACCACATATGGTGGAAAGTATCCTTCTCACTTCTACACTTCCAACATTTATCACAACACTTGTATATCTTTGCCAGTCTCTCAGTAGGGAGGTACCACCGTAGATGCATTTTATAAATATTTTCTTTTAAATTCTGACATGCTGTATATTTCAATCTTCTCTTCCAGGTCTTCTCTCAATTCGCTAATTCAATTGAATTACCTAAATTTTGAGCCCAACCTATCATTGGTTCTTTGACAACCTCTTCTTCAGTGTCCCATCTTAACAAACTTTTATATATTTCAGATATTATCTGAGATTCTTTCTCCAATAGTAACTCATCAAAGGTTGTCCTTTCTATTTGAAGACCATTTATTTTCAATTCCATTTAAAATTTCTCATTTAATTGTCTATGTAATAGCCAATGACAGTTGATAACTTTTTTTCTTAGCTCTTCCTGTGATTTTATTTTAATAGAGCCACCATGAGTTTTTATTAAATCCTTATATGCTATCCATCTGTCTTGTAAAATATTCTCTCTTTCATAAAATGCTTCTTGCGGTGACAGCCACAAGGGTGTTTTTGGATATATCCTTAGCCTATATTTTTTTCCAAATTTTTAATATTGGTTGATGTATAAAATGGTTGTTAAAAGTCACTGTGAATTATATCCTTGTTATATCCAATGTAAGCATGCCAAACCAAAAGCTAAATCGATGCCTTCTAATGCCAGGAGTCTACTATTAGATAACTTCACCCATTCTCGAAACCATTGTAAACAACTTGCATGGAAATAGAGTGTCAAGTATTTTATATTTGATTCTTGGTTTCTTCTCATTCCATATAAAGTGTGAAATATCTGTTTGCCATTTTTTAAAAACAGACTCATTACTAATTATAGGAATGGTTTGAAACAAAAATAACAGCTTAGGCAACA
>CAOLHI010005525.1:0-65536 GCA_948474755.1 Ctenosaura bakeri
AATAATAGCACTGTAACTGTGTAATGTGGAAATGGCCTAAGTGAGGGGAGATATAGTTATACACAAACTTATTGAAGGTGTAGAGAAAACTGATAAGGAGACCTTTCCTTCTTTTCTGAAAACATATGAATCCAGGCTGAATGGTGGGAGATTTAGGGTGAAAAAATTCTTCTACAGAGCACATAGTTATAGTTCACTACCGTATCATATATTAGTGGTCATCACCTTGGCAACTTCAAAAGGGCATTAGACAATTCTATGAAGAATATAGACATGGGAGCCAGTGTGGTTGTGGTTTGAGTATTGGAGCCGGGAGATGAGGGTTTGAATCCCGACTAGGCCACTGAGACCCACTGGATGACCTTGATCAAATCACACTCTCTTAGTCCCAGAAGAAGACAAGAGCAAACCACCTCTGAACAACTGTTGCCAAGAAAATGCCATGATGTATGTCAAAAATGACTTGAAGGCATACAACAACGACAAAAACATATCATTGGCTGCTAACTATGATGGGTACATGCTTCCTCTAGTTTCAGAAGAATTATCCATATGTAAACCTATTGTTAGGGCTTATAAGCGGATAGCACAGCTGCACTCATGTCCTACTTCTGGGATTCCCATGGGCAGCTAGTTGGCTGCTGTGTGAACTAGATAGGGCTCTTATCTGATCCAGCATACCTCTTCTTATGTACTTAAAGGCAATCTGACATAGTGATGGGACAGTGCTGCTGAGGCCAAACAATTAAACTGTAGGTAAAAGCAAAGCTTGGGTGATCACACCAAGGAGATAACATCACTGTTATATTGTTAAGTTGCTTTGAGTCCCATTCAGGAGAAAAGAGGAATATAAATCAAATACACACACACACACACACTATGTTCAGTCAGGGCCTAATTATATTTGGCTAGGAAATGACATCTGTGAGAGTGACTGAAGACAATTAAGAATGAAGACAATTAATGTTTCCTGGAATAGATGAAAAATTTCAGGGCAACAGCTGAAAAGAGTGTGTGTTTTAATACTTAAATGTAGGGATCTTTGATTCAAGTATGCTTCTGTTGTACTCCAATCAAAATGAGTTCCTTTCTTCATGTCTTAGCTTGAAATTAACTGCCATACTAAAAGGTCATTTCAAAATTTAACAGAATATTCAAGAACGTCTGTTTTCAAGAATTTGAAGGGCTTATTTGGAAAAGGGGAAGGTTAGAAGGGGATTTCAGCTTTGGCAGGGCCTTTCTGCACTACACTGTTATAGTGCTATTATTCTGCTTTCAACATCCTGTGGAATTCTGGGGTTTGTAGTTTACTAAGGCTAAAGAGCTCTCTGGCTGAGATTTCTAAATGTGCCTCTCTAAACTGAAAACCCCAGGATTCCATAGGCTGTTGAAAGTGGAATAAAGCACTATAACACTCTAGAAAGGCCCTAAATTACATTTTTCTGTATAGTGTAAAACACTTCGGGTAGATACCTGTAAACCATGAAGAAGTATATTTCTAGACATCTTAATTAAGCAAAATCCTACCCATAAAGCAATGAAATATTTACTCTACATTAGTGGTTCTCAACCTTCCTAATGCCGTGACCCCTTAATACAGTTCCTCATGTTGTGGTGACCCCCAACCATAAAATCATTTTCGTTATTTATTTATTTATTAGTTAGTTAGTTAGTTATTTCCAACATCAAATAGATTGGAAACACTGCCCTAAATCACTGCTCTGGATAGACTTCTAATGCCTAAAAACTGGTAACCCTCCCCCCTTTTTTTAAGCACAGAAAGCATCCATCAATGCAAGAATTAAGGCAGTAGTTCTAGTTCTGAATGTTGGGTTTCCACAGTTCAAAAAGCCAGTCACTCCCAAAGGCAATGCCAAAACAGCCCACATTTTACATGATGCGCAGGGAAGAAAGGACAAGGAGAGAGGAAAGATGGCAGCGGCATAAGCAGAAGCGTTTTGTTTCACTCCCTCCCTTCCTCCCTCCCTTAAAGGGAGTGCGGACGCTGAACATACCAAAAGCAAGGAATGCAAGATAGTCAGGGCGAAGAACACAACACGTGCATGTGGCAAGTGCCAAGGGTCCATGCACAACAAAAGCGAGAGGAGAAAGTCATCCTGGCTATTTCTGCACTAGACTGTTATAGCACTATTATTCCACTTTCACCATCCTATGGAATCCTGGGGTTTGCAGTTTGAACCCCAGCGCAGGGGTCTCACAAGCACTGCTCCCATTGGCTGTGAGGCCACCTTCTTTTAAAAGTGGGGGCAGGATTGAGGAGTGGCGACCCCTGTGAAATGGTCGTTCGACCCCCAAAGGGGTCCCGACCCCCAGGTTGAGAACCACTGCTCTACATTGTAGAATTGCAGTGCAATCTTTACTCAAAGGACCAGAAGTTAGGTTTAGGCACAGGTCTCTTCTAACTGAAGTGACTTTCTGCTGAAAGAATGCATTTCTCCTAGATATTCTCAGACATCTGTCAACAGATAGATCTGTTGGCAGAGCTGCTCTGCTGGCTAAGATTTGCTGACAGAACGGCCAAATGATGTTGGAGACGAGGTAGACCAAATGTCCTTCAGCCCAGGGACACAGACAATATACAGGGTGCAGGTAGTGTTTAATAATTTTCAGTAACCTCAGTCTGATTGGGATTTAGATTCAACTGGCCTCTGGTTGGCTCAGCTATTCCTTGGTTACTTTGGCCAGTGAAGATTGTGCTTTTTAATCAATGAGTACAGACCATAAATAGTATGCTTTATTTTTGCAATACTCCAGAATCTTGTTGATAAAAATGTAGCGTTCTGTTAATGGCCCCATCGCAGTGTTTTCTGTCTTTCTTTTTAACAATGTAAAGTGCTTGCAATAAATGTCTTTTTGCAATTAAATTTATGTGGAGTCTGTCACCACATAGTCAACATCAACAATTTATCCTCAGATATAGCATTCTGTAATCAGCTTTTTGGACCATGAAATTAATTAGCATACAGGAAAAGATTAAAAAAAGAGGATTTTACATCTCTGCGTAAAGTTTGTGGTACATTTATAGTGATTTAATAAATCAGTTTTAATCACTTGGGTTCATATACTGGATGCAAAATAATAAACCATTTAAATCTTGCCATTTTTAATTATTTTTAATTGGGAGAAAATTGTTAAAATTTCTGATATTTTTTAAAATTGTTTCTCTCCAGGTCATGTCAGTCTTGAACATTAGGTTTAAGTGTGGCTCATACTATTGTCTTGTGAGCTGTTTTGGTACTGATATGACAATGGAGTAGACAGAATGAGAATGTGTTTTGCACCATAGAATGGCAGCTTGTAGCATTCAGAGTTTTTTAAGGCAAAGATCCAGTAAGCACGAGGCAGTGTATTTCTAATACTTTTGGACAGATGTGAGAAATTGTTCTTTTGTCCCCATGTCCTCTTTAGTTGGGTAGCTTCCTGAGTGCCTCTCTATCTTTCTGGCTACTCACTAGCTGAGGTATCCAGGCATGTCCTTGCTGTTTGTGGACATCCAGGGAAGATGGATCAACCTTTAACTCCAGTGCTTCTTCCTTGGGTGCACAAGGAAAACAGAAATGTGACTCTCCTCTGCACAGCTGGTCTACAGTTGTGGAGTGCAACGGTACCTCATATCCCCTTGACTGTCATTGTGCACCCTGGGCAATTATTTCCTTGAACAACACTCCTCAAAGTATATACTAAAGTACATATATACTATGGTGCATGCAGGGATTATACCACAGTATGAAGCTTACACGAAACTAGTCTAAATATTACTGGAAGGTAAATATTTCAACTCAGTTCAATAGACAGGAAAGTAAAGAGTTCCTTTTTAAAATGGGAAATTTTGGCAGTAACTGACCACTTTTGAAGGGTGTGTGTCTTGGAATGATAGCTGTAACTGATTTATTTTAAAAGGGAAATTTCCAAGCTCTTGATGGAGCACAGGGAGCTGCAGAGAACACAAATCTAGGCTATGGGTATTTTCCTTCTCTCTGCAGATCTCACGATCCAAGCCAGAAACCAGTAATATAAATATATTTGGACAGTTAAAGTAAAAAGCAATAGCAATCACAGATGGTACAATCTAGCCCTTAGTTGCCGTTTATCGGGGAGGGAATATTCCATGCCAAAGTCATCACAGTCCTTATTAATGTTCAGTCCGGTGGCTGCAGGGGGTCAGGAAGGGTGAAAAAGCCTCCCTATTTCAAGCAACCACTACTTCCAGATCCCATTGATTCCTGCCTTGTCACCAGGAGAATCCATATCTCTTCATCTATTATGGGTTAAAGTAAGGGGGGGCAGGAGAATGTAGGGGATATATTTTATTTTATTTGTAATGTTATCCTTTTAATAGGCCAACAAACTACAGTCCAGAATCAGCTGGGAAATGTATTTATGAGCAGAGATTTCTTTTCTGGGAATTAGTGTAAGTCTTTGGGGAACTTCTGCACGTGTTTAACTGCTAGCCCTATTACCCAAGCCAAAGAGTTTGAATGACTTTGGTATCTATATTTAGAAAGCTGTTTGGAGCACCAAACCTCTTGACTACACTAAAGCTTATCCATCAGTACTTTAAACTGAAAGGAGATTAGTATCCTAGGAATCTAAATAACTGAACAGATTTCTCGTCAGTGGTAAATCCCCGCTGAGTGATGGACAGTTCTTTGCCCTCTTCCAAAATATCTTGGATGTTCTAGATGTCCTACTTAAAGCAGCCTAGAAAAGCTATAAGAAGCAATAATTTCTGGGACAGATGCCTGGATGTTTGAACTGAAGAGGTGCATATGGCAAGTGCTTTAAATAATCCTAGGCTTTTAGGATCTTTGATTTTCAGTGGCTGAAGCATGCTGTGATATTACATCCCAGTCTGTGAAATGCAGGATTTGGGATGTGTCAGTGCAAAGAAATTTTCATAGATGAATGGGATTTTAATTATCTACATTTCCAGCAATAACAACACCAGTAACATTATTTTCATAATTCTGCAACAATAATAACCATGTATTTGTTGAAAAATGTTCAGAAGTTACAGCCAGTTTAAAATGTGGCAGCCAGACTGTCTTTAGGGGTGTACTTTAGCGTCTGTATATGATCAGTTTTGTACTATTGGAGCACCAGCTTTCAACTGGCTTCAAAGCTCATTTCAAAGTACTGGTTTTGACTTTTTTGACTTACAAGACCCTAAACAGCTTAGGGCAAGGGTATGTGAAAGACCAATTCCTCTCATAAGACCCTGCTCAAAATTTGATATGCTCTTTTATGTCATACCACCCTGAGTGGGTAGGTTGGTGAGCACACATGAAACAGCTTTGTCTGTTGTGACACACCAAGTGTGGAAATGCCTCCTAAAGGAAGCTGGGTTGGCTCCATCCCTTGGCAATTTTCAATGGGCAGCTAGGAATGCACTGCTTTGCACGGTACTTGGTCCTTCAGGGATGGCCTTCAAATCAAAGTGACCTCAACAGTGCACCTTTTTAAAAAATATTTTTTAAAATATATCTCAATCTAATTTTTCTTGTTTTTATTTGTTGTACTTCACCTGAAGTGAGAGGTGATAAGCTAATACAATAAAAATAGATAGTCAGATAGATAGATAGATTATCCAATAGGAGTGAGGAAACATTTTTGGACCAAATATTGAATACTTTTTGAGAGGGTTCTCTAAGGCTACATTCTGGTAGAAGGAAGGCCTAAAAGCACAGAGTGGTGCTGAAGCCAGATGTGAATGGTGACAGACACAATTCTTATAAGTCCTTACTGCTATGGACATTTTCCTCAAAAAGTTCAGTTGTATGCACATGTTTTCTGGAGTAAACAGCAGTGTATCAGCTTCCTAGTTTCCATGGCTTAATTGCATGTATGTTGACTCAGTGTTGTGTTACAGTACAATATTCTCATGGCATGCAGAGGAGGGATCAGTTCCATGCAGCAGTTTGTTAGGCTTTAAAGAGCCCCATTAAACAAACAAATAGCTGCTCTCAGTCAAGTTTCCATAATCATCCATTCTAGATACTTTCTCCATAACATCTAGTATGACTCATGCTATCTTGTGATGTCATGACACTGTTAATTCTCCTGCTTCCCATCAGAAGCCAGTGATGTGAGATGTACATGAAAATAAACAGTGTAATGATGTTATGACAAGGGATACATTGGGATAGAGTACTCACCACAGGATCCAGATTGCTCCTAGTTCTCATGGGAAACCTTTGTGCTCAAAAGTTGTAAATGGTGGTCAGAATGTCCTTGAAAATGTGGAGTGCCTACAAAGTTCATGGGGAGATGGATTAACCATGGTGGCAGCAATTTCCTGTGGTTGTTTGTTGTAGTTCCACTGTTCCACTTGAAAGTTACCAGCTCACATCCATGGGAAGAGATGATGGTCTACACAAGAAAAGGTGGCAACTGCCAGTTGGAACTGGGAGGTACACCTTTGTGAGTTTTTTTTTTTTTTAAGAAAGGAATATTGACCAACCTATGCTGTCACTTCTAATATAAATTGTGGCTAAGTGTTCCCAAGGAAACTCAAGGCTGGTTTCCTCACAGACCTTCAAATTATTCTGTGTTTTTCCTTCACCAAATTTACCACCTGAAAATAGGGAAGTGGATAGGGTGGTTGTGGTTGTGGATGGAGGAATTTTTATTCAGCACAAGGATAGCCATTGGCCATTTCCACACCAGAGGGAGGAGTGTTTCACCGCATGTTGTGAGCAGTGTTTTTTAACGCGGATTACTCTGATTTTACCGGATTGTTATCTGCACGCCCTCCGGTTTCTGTTGAAGTAATGCAGTGAAAATTGTTTGCTGCTTCTGCTTCCTCAGTTCTTGTGAAACTCCTGTCCTCCTCCCACTCCCTCCCTTGCTCCACACCACCACCTCTGATTGGTCAATTTTTTTAAAAAAACAAACCCCTTGTTATATATCAGTGGAGGTACTTTAGTTTGTTCTTACAGAAGACAAGCCCCCACCTCTGGTTCGCTAGTAAAATTACTGTGTCACAAAATGATGCATGTCTAAAAAATGTGTGACCAACGTGAAAAGTTTGGAAAGCTCTGATCTAGATAGCCAGAAATTGAAAAGCAACTATCCTGAGGATCCCAATATATTTCATTGTATTCCAGCGCCTGCCCTGTGTTTGAGGGGTGGAGGCAGGAGCAGACAGAAATGACACCAGGGAAAGGCGGGAACCCCCACAGAGAACCACCTCTGTGTGTACAGCTTCCGCATGTTGTCAGAAAGGCAGTCAAGCTGGTTTTTGTGCTTTACATCAGAGTTTTTCTGGTTTTACAATACATCAGTTTTACATTGATAATAATTGTGCTAACAGCTAACGCCATGTGAATCCTCAGAGGAAACATCGATACTAACTGGTTTAACGTGCAGATGTAACAGCAAGAATACGATGCCAGTGCGATGTACTGCCCTTGTGTGGAAAAGGCCATTCTCAGTTCTCATTTCCCTATTCCTGGCCACCAGAATGAAAGAATGAGGTAGAAATGGTTGGACAAAATACCATGATATGATATCAAAGACACTGAAGGAAGTCAAACAAGGTAGAACTGTTATTCTTTCATTCCTGTACTTTCATTCCCTTTATTCCTATTCTTATACCTCTCACTCCAATCCTGTTACACCCATAAACATATACTGCCTGGTTGAACTTTAAAACTTTAGAATGTAATAGGAGCTACACTGTTTTCAGGAATGCACCAAAAGAAAGGTAGGAAACAGCCAAACCAGGAGTAAATTCCCCTGAGTTGGATGAGCACTTATTTCCAAGCAAAAACCCATAGGGTCAGAAGACGATTTGATAGGCTGGAACACAAAGATCATTCTCAGAACACTTAAGAAAATGAAACCTATGCAGAACGCCTACCCCCCACCCCCAATCACCATGCGTACACCCTCAATTAAAACAATGCCCCTGATATCAGGCAGTATAATCTGCATTTCATTTCACTCATGAGCAAAATAACAAGTTACTCAGGCCTGCGGCACTCATGAGGGATATGGGCCGTGTAATATCTTCTCCATTGAGTTTCCTATTATTAAGCTTGAAATAAGGAGTTCAGAATTAACTGTGACAATGATTTTATGGAGAGTCGGCATCACCATTAGCTTTTGCAGTTTACTGCTAATAAAACTTTATATTTGCTACTACGCCTAATAACCTCCTTGCCACCTTAGCTGTAGAATCTGATGGGGGAGGGGGACCTGCCAAAAATGTGACTAATGAATTCCTCACCCTTCTTGAAATCTATCAATGGCAGCTAGCCTGGGACTGTTATTTACAAAGCACACAGTATATGATCTAGAATGGGATGCCATCCTTTGAGTAATTATTTTCAAGGGCCTCTTCTCCAGGCCAGACATCAGCACTTCTGCTGTTTGCACACATAACTGACCAGACCTACTTGGCTTGTCAAAAGGATATTTAATTATAAGCATTCTGGATACCAGCTGTCAATCCATTTCAAAAGGAGGCACATGAATGAACAGAGCTAATGTTTTAAACCTTCCCAAGGTCCTATGACTAGGTTGCTGTGTTAATGAGGCATAAGACTCTTCAAGTTTCAAAACTGTACAGCCCCACAAATAACAGACCCTATAGTTATAGGATATGAGGATCATCTACAGCTTATCTGGAAACTATTTCCTATTTCATTTTTTTAAAAAATGTGTTTTCTCTACATTTATTAGATAAATCTTGCTCAGTGTAATAATCTTCTTTGACTCAGCTGAACTATGCTTGTATGCTGGAATTAAGTGGGGAGAAGAAATACCTGGATTTTTCATTTTCTTTTATCCAGAGGTATTGCAAGGGCAGTCTGCAAGCTACTTGTAGTTCTTGGGACCCACTGAATCTCTCCACAATTCCCCCATTTTTTAAAATGGACTCAGAGAAATCCTCAATGTATAAAAAACACATCAAAGCACCCCATCTACCCTGCAGGCATCTCTATTTTCATTGTAATCCCTTTGAAAATGGTGACCGGAAGTGACACATCATTTTGAAAGGGACTGCAGAAGAAAATAAAGGGATTTGGTCTTCCTGTGTAAGATACCTGTGGCCCACATGGGGATGGGGTCTGGAAGGGATTTGCCCCTGGCTTCCAAGCATGCACTGTCCTAACCCATTGATTGTTGAGGTTTGATCATGGGTACCTATCTATGGTATCATCAATTGCACTGAGGAGAAGCCGTACACACACCAACAACCTATTTGATTTTTCATCCAGGAAAGGATATGCATGCATTTAGGATCCCCAGCACTCACAATTTTTATTCATTTGTGGGTATAATTGTGACAAAACAGCACTTAAGAAATTGATAGGAAACAAAATTCCTTCATTGCATTATTGATTTATGATAATGTTCAGTTTCGTATGAGCATCTTTGTTCTAAAAATGGAAGTGAAGTGGAAAAAATACCTGAAGCAAACTCTTCTAGCTCAAATTTTTGGGTTGCTTTTTCACAAACCATTTACTCCTATTTAATTCTATGTGGACATGTCAAAAGCATGCTAAATTCTGTACAGATATTAAAAGCCAACATTGCTCCTTAGGTTCACACCTAATTCTGTGCCAAGTTCAGTTGTTAAACTTTTGGGAAGATGAATAATGACAATCACGCCATTTCCATTGATGCATTCTTCCAAATGGACTGAACATTAACAAAAATAGATTAAAACTTAAATAAAATTGCCCATTGTTTCATATTAGCAGTCCAGCGTGCCCCTAGAAAGCATATACTTTGCCAGCACACTATTTGCTATAGTATTTGCATACCATTTACCAGCGTATAAGACATAACAGCATATAAGATGCATCCTATTTTTAAACAGTATGTTTTTGGAAAAAAATGAGTCTTATATGCCAGCAAATATAGTGGTTTGCATTGTTTCTTGGCCATGATTGTTTGATTTTTCTGTGTTAGTTGAAAGAATTGCAGTCCCTTGACCAAAGAAATTGCTAAACTACATGGCACAGCTAGGATAAAGAATTCTGTTCAGTTTTTTAGCCATAGAATGTTGTTGTATACAGAAATCCCACCTTGGTTAAGAAGCAGTAAAGACAACATTAGATGCTTACAGGTTATATCCAAGACAAACCTGATAAAAAGTGTACAAGAGGGGGAGTTTTCCCATTGGTGATGGAGTGTTCTGCTAGTGTGTGTGTGTGAGAAAGTCTCGGTAGAATACCTACCACAAACTATATTCTGTGAGTCTTGTGCATAATTAAGTCCTAGTTACTGTGAAAGTGCTTGTGTAATGGGTTATGTGATGCCTTGCGCAAGTGCTTGTGCTGCTGGACTGACGGAATTGGATTGGATGCTTGCACAAGACGGAAAATGAAATTTTCGTAAGTGGCCATAGCTTGCAGAGTTACATTGTTGGATGCAACTCGTAAATTGTATCATCATTTTTAATTTCCAGATTTATCCCCATCACTAGGACATGTTTTTTAAGCCTCTCTCAATTTCCTACCTTCAAATCCACTAATATATAAAAGTCAAAGTTTATTTGTTTACCTGTGTCAGGCAGGTGAAGACCTCATATGATTGACTGTGTGAGAAGATTCTATGGAATCCTGGGGTTTGCAGTTTAGGGAGGGACCTTTATAATTCTCAGTCAGAGAGCTCTTGGGCCTGGCCAGTTACTATGGAGACAAGGCCTAGCAGCAAGGAAGAGGGCAGAGTATTCCCTCAGGAACCCAACCTCTCTATGTTAATAACTCTGAATACAGATTGGATTGGGGAATATGGGGAAAAGTTACAGGTACTAGCAGTGGCGTATCTGGCCTGAACTGTGCCTAGTGCAAGTATGGAAGTTGCGCCCCTACATTCTTAACCCTACCCCAACTTTCCATGGTTGTGGGAGGCATCCCCCTGCTTTCCCATGCATTTTGCCTCTGTGTGAGATCTTCATTTTACACCCAGGAGAGGGCTTTATTAAATAACAGGTATTCAATTCCTATTTCCAAAAAAGACCTCTCCTCAGCCTAAAATCGTCTCCCAATACGCCCTAGAGGCCATTGAGGCCTTAAAAAATAAATAAATAAAAATACAGTGTTTGACCTCTTGGAGACTCCAGGCAATCCAAATGTGGTAAGAATACCCTCCACACCCACTAGATAGGATTTTGGGTGGGAGGGAAAGTACACTTTGCCCATCCCTGCTCTACTCTTGCCTTTTAGTACAGGAATGTGTAGCTAAAGCATTCTTGACAGGTGGCTATTAAACTCCTCTTTAAAAATCTCCAAAGAAAGAACATGTGGACTGTGTCTATTTATATTATGTTCAATTTATGATTATTCACTTCAGTTCAGTTTCTTGTTTATTGCATTTACTGGTATATCCTGCCTTTCCCTCAAACAGGATCCAAAGTGACTACAGGATCCAAAGCAACTGTTGTTACAAAAGGCACTGGGAACTGGCTTTGTTTTGTTTTTCATGTCCCTCTTTTCTTATTTCTTGTATTTGAAATCTTATTTTTAAAAGAAAGAAAAACACAATAAGGGCTATAAACTAGAAAACTGTAGGGAGCTGAATGCTGTTCAAATTAGACAAGCCAGTTATCTCTTTGAAAAATTTTGCTAGGGGTTTCAACATCTTAACCAACCAAATGTGAAGACTGCTGTGATTCTCACTACAATCACCAAGAGCAAGGGCATTTCCCAATCCTCACCTATGCCACCAATGTAAGGGCTTCCTCCACTTACGTGACTACCAACTGTGGGGACCTTCCAGATGCCCTCAAGGCTCCTGTGAGATTTTATGCAATTTCAACCCCACTGGACACTACCCCTCCTTTTCACTGCTGCCACCACAGACACCATGTCTGAATCTGAGATTTCTCATATATAGCATTCCTGAAGGAGCAAAGTGTATAAATAAAAAAAATTCTTTATTAACACAGCAAAGCCAATTAATTATCTAATATAGTGATTCTTAACATTTTACTTTCTGGGGACTCACTGTAAATATAATTTGTTGCTGGAGACCCCCAACACTTAAATAATAATAATAATAATAATAATAATAATAATAATAATAATAATAATTTATTTCTATCCCGCCTCTCCCCATGGATCGAGGTGGTGCACAACAATAATACATTAATTACAATAAAAACATTAAAAAAATACCCAATCCTCCTCACCCACCAACCCATTTAAAACCAGCCCCCGAAAACACACAACAATTAACAATTAACAACAATCAACTGACTATTAAAAGAACAGCAAGACAGTTGGTGGGAGGTGGTGGAAGTACTAGTCTGGGAAGGCCTGTCGGAAGAGAGCAGTCTTGACTTGACTTAAGATTTAAATACTTAAATTTAGATTTAAATATTCAAATATTTATTTAAAGTTGCTAATCAGGGATCTTCAACTGTAGAGAGAATGGAGAAATAAGTAAATTCACACACTCCTATTATAATACTGGAATGATTCCATACAACTATAAAATAGTAATAATAATACCTGAACAAGCTGAACATCATTAGAATGCTGGGATTTGCAGTTTAGGGAGCAGTGCTTAGAATTCTTAGGCAGTTAAAATAAATGGCCCTCCCAGAACTATATTTGGACCCCAGGATTTGAATCCCTATTCAGACTTGGAAACTCATTGGAAAACCTCAGGCAAGTCACACAGTCTCAGCCTCAGAGGAAGGCAATGGAAAACCTCTGAATAAATCTTGCTAAGAAAGCCCTAGGATAGTATAGCCATAGATCAGAGTTACTTGAAGGCAGATAACCAACCAATGCCTTCAGAAAAACACAAAAGCACTTCCAGGCACTGAAATAGCTCCCAAACTTCTTGAGACCTTGCATTACATTAGGATAATCCTTACATTGAGAGGAATCAGCATTTGCAGACAGAGTGGATCGGATATCTTCCCTAAAGTATCTAAGTCTGACATAAAAGGATTTGAATAACCATCAAGTTCTGGACAAGATAGCAATTAACTGGTAGGGGGTGGCGACCTGAAGCTGTAGGACTTTGTGCAAACTTAACTTAGCAGCCAGATGGGGAGCTGCACTTGAGTCCAGCAAACTCAGATAGGAAAATCTGCCATGTGACAGGTCGCAAAACATTTGAAGCACATTGTTCTTACGAAGCGATCAAAAGCACTTGTTAGGAATCTGTGAGGTTTTACACTCGATGGACACCTAGGAGCTCGCTTGCTATTATATGCTTTTTTAAAATGTAACCTTCTTAAGACCACGTGCTGTGCAGAGGCACAACAGACAGACTCTAATGTTTCCTACACCCCCTCCCACTTAAACCTCCAAGAAAAGAAGGGGGGTCAAAAAGGTGGAACAAGCTCCCGAAACCAAACTTCCTCCTTTTTCTTCTCTTTTTCTTCTTCTTCTCTTTTTTTTTCCTCCTCTCCTTTTATCCTCTTCCTCATGCTCCTTCTCCCTCTCCTCCTCCTGGCAGGGAGCTTTTTTCTTCCCAGCTTTAGTTTTCCACAGGCGATTGTGGTGTTGCTTCACCAAGTACTCATCAGGGTGAGTGCACCTATAAATGCTAATAACTTTGGCAAAGGAGAGAAGAAAGAGGGGACAGGAGCAAGAAAAAAGAGAAAGAGAAGAAGGGAAGGGAGTTCCTGCTGCTCCCTGCTGCTAGTGTACCAACCTGGGAGGGGTGCACTCCCCATGCAGGCAGCCCTGAGGGAAGGGGGCAAACATGCTGCTTCAGCTCCAAGTTGCTCCCCTCTTAGCAAAGTAGCCACTCCCTTGCCTCTCAGCTTGCTGCTAATCCGCCTCCAGGAATGATCTCTGCCAGACATTCAGGCTCTCATTCCTGCCCACTCCTCCAAGGATGGGCAGCCAGGTGGATGCAACAGAAAATGGTGGCAGTGGCAGCACTAGCAGTAGTTGCAGGAATAGTCCCAAGAGTGCCGATAGGGGAGGCTGCTGCAGCAGCAACACATCCCACCAGCAGGTGGAGCCTGAGGTGCTGCCACTGTTGTCTCTACTGTGTGTGGACCCCGCCCCCCGCGCAGGCAGGCAGAGCTCTAGTTCCTCATCAACATGTCGCTGAAAGGGTGGCTGCAGGAGGATAAGGGTGTCGGTGGACAAAACAGGGAGGGAGTGCAACAGGGCTTTTGTGCCCCCCTGAAACTAGTGCCCAGGGCATGTGCCCTCCTTACCCCACCCTAAA
Source organism: Ctenosaura bakeri (assembly GCA_948474755.1). Classification (NCBI taxonomy): domain Eukaryota; kingdom Metazoa; phylum Chordata; class Lepidosauria; order Squamata; family Iguanidae; genus Ctenosaura; species Ctenosaura bakeri. The sequence continues at coordinate 14,176 of CAOLHI010005525.1, forward strand.
TCTGCCTCTGGGTACTGGACAAGACAGTTTGGGGAATCAGAGGATCTCAAATCTTTCTAGCAAGTATTACCTATGAGAAAATAAATATCGGGCAGTGCCAATATGCGCTAGCTTATAAACAGAACAAGTCATTCCTGCTTCTCCTAACATAGGCCTTTTCCGCACTACACTCTTATAGCGTGATGATTCCACTTTCAACGTCCTATGGAATCCTGGGGTTTGCAGTTTTGGGAGGGGCCGGTTGGCCCCTCCCAAAACTGCAAACCCCAGGATTCCATAGGATGTTGAAAGTGGAATCATCACGCTATAAGAGTGTAGTGTGGAAAAGGCCATAGTCTTGTTCCTGCACTGAAAGAGTCATACAGGGTCCCATATCACAAGGTTTGCCTTCTCACATTCAGTTTTAGGTATGAGGGCATCCTCTTTAAAGAGGTTCATTTTGTTTGCAGAGACATTAGGACTCAAGGCAAGATAATATGCACAATATCAGGGAGGAGCTAGTTGTCACAGCTCCATTTTCTGCTTATACTTTGGTTCATACCCTTAGAAGCTCTTTCAGCATGCCCAGAATATGGGTAACTATCCATTAATTGTAAAGAAAGAGGTAATGTTTTACAGCTTCTTTATTTAATGTGAATACATTAAATAGTGTTAATTAAACAATGTGAAAATGGCAAATCCTTATCAGTTGGCACAGCACAATGTACCCTGTGAATCTGAGGCTTCCTTGCAAAATGGCTGGAGATTGAAATAGTGCATGATCTCTGAGAAAGGATTGGTGGAGAGATCAATTAGACTGCTTTCAGACCTCATATTTATATAGGGCAAAGTCATAAATCCCCTGGTAGGGTTCCAGGATGGTAGTAAAAAAAAAAAAAAAAAAGGTACTTGGTGAGACAGTGCTGTAATTTGATAGGTAACACAACTGCTTTGTGCAAAGCACTATACTGCTGAAGTGGTGGAATGTTAGAGAGAGGGCCATTGACTTCCAAATATTTTTCCTATTAAGAAGATCCTCCAAAAAGAAGTTTACCAGAGCCTTAGTTGACATACAACGGGCAGTTCTTACCTGCCATTTATTTATTTATTTCCTATCTCATTTTTCTCTGACAAAATGCCAATTAATAATTAAACAAATGGAACAAATTTCATTCCAATAAATTAAATCTGTTTCAAATGAATGAAACAGATTTAATTCAAACAAATAACTTTAAAGGCAACGAGAAGTATTTGTTTAAAAGGGAGCACCTTGGTTTAAAGCTCTTTCACAATAACTCGGCTGAAATGACAGTCTGCCCTATACATTCACTAGGGTTAGGGGCATGGTGATCCTATGCTTCCTCTCTTTCATCCATCTCCTTGTTTGGGTGTGGGGTGGCATCAAGAGAAGTCTTGTGGTGCTGAGAATTCAGGCTTTGAACCATCCTTTGCTGGCTGGGCAGGAGCTGCTGAAGGAAAGGGAGGACCAAAGTGTGTGAGTGTGGGGTGGGGGTTAAAGGGCTGCGTGCCCTGATCATTGCTGCTGAAAGGGAAGGTTCTCCTGGAAAAGAAGCACCTCAGGTGAGGGGGAAAGGGTTGAAGAAACTCACAAATAATCACATCTGTAAAAGTGTAACCTGCAAATGTGAAGGGCTATCTGTATTTGTGTACTAACTATAGGAGCAGGAAGAGATACTGGGAAGCACGTATAATGAATCGGCAGAGAAGGAGGCTAGGCTCCACGTGCTTATAGATCGACCAAATTTTATTCTTTAAAAAAAGTTTCAGCCTGTGTGTAAATTGTTTGGCCTTCTTCAGGGGCTGCATTAAAAACAAATACAATATTATCAATATTATATTAAAATACATGTATATAAAAGCTGTCAAGTTCATATAATAGAACACTATACCTAAAACAAATCTTATACATAACATAAATCTGACAGTAATTTCTGGACTTGCTGCTGCATTCTCCTTAAGAATCAGACTGATATGCAACAAAAGAGACAAACTCCACATCTTTTTTTTAAATATTTATACAATTCCAGAGATGGTTGAAAGCATGGATTAGTCTAGAGAAAGGAGGGTTACCTGTTATAACGACATCTTATGTGATCTTACAGGAAGGTTGTTGTACATGGTGGAATGGTTTTGTAATAATGAGTGATTGATTTTATGTATATGTGTTGGTCTTTTATATAATATTGTATTTGTTTTTAGTATAGCCCCTGAAAAAGACCAAACAATTTATAAACAGGCCGAAACACTTTGGGCTTTTTTAAAGAGTAAAATTTAGTTCATCTATAAGCATATGGGACCTGGCCTCCTTGTTCTCTGCTGTAATAATCACTGGCTATGAAAAGGAAATTGTTTTTGTAACTCATTGCAATATATAAACATAGTTCATATCTTGCTGTTCTGTTGCTTGTAACTTTTTTTAAAAAATATTTTTTTATTACTTTATCATGTTTGGATATAAACTTATTATTGATTAGGGAATGGCATAAACCTTGAAAAAATCCTATGAAAATGGCTCTGAAAATGTATAAAATGTACTTTAAACATAACTTTGAAAAGTACATCACTAAATAATAAGACAATTAAGACAACTAATAAATTTATCAATAAAGTAACTTCATTCCTACTCATTGCCTTGTTTCTGAAATGCCATGTCTTTGTACTCTTGTTAGCCAAAAGAGTAAATCGTTAAGTTAACCGCTTGTAACTCATGACTGCCAATCTCTCTCTTTCTCTCTCTCTGTTGTTATTCTTTTCTCTTTGTCCTAGTATTGCAAAAACAGTATTACCATGCCTGAAGTCAAAATATTTAAATAAGAAGGTCGAGCAGTAGTACCATACTCCACAATGTTTCTGTGTGAGCTTTCTTGCAAACTACTGTTGCAGCGTTCCCATGAGATCATCTGTACCATTTAATTTCAAAAATGTCAGAAGCCCCTACTTTTCAACTACTGTATTTTGCTTGTAATGATGTGCCATGAAACCATAATGCATTACTTGGGGGCAGGGGTTGGTTGGTTGATTTCATTGTGTAGCAGCTCATTTCTTCCACCAGACCCTTTCTCTAGGTCCCTGCTTGCCGTCTCTGTGTCAGAAATGAATTTTTTAAAAATAAGCACTTGCACTTTGAACCATAAAACAAAAGTACAAAGCTGGAATCAGGAGGAGGTAAATTACTTTTAGTGCTCAGCAAAGAAACTTTCACTTGGCTATTTCCTGTTGTTTTGAAACTCTGAAAAATCAATATCGAAACATATCACAGTCTGAAGGCAGGTCATCTGTGCACTAGGTGTTTTTAACAGTCAGCTTTGAAGAGGGTGCTTATGCCCCTGACATGAATCTACAGTTCTCTGCACTAAGTGTCCTGTTGAAACTACATTTTTGCTCTGGCTATCCATCTCAGTGGTTATTACTTTTTACTGTTTCAGTCTCCCATCTTCTATTATAGATTCACTGATAGATCAATATGACAGAGGCAAGATAAAAGGCAGTTAGCTGTACATGTCTATTATAAGCCCAAAAACTCAGAAAAGATTTCTCAAGCCGGAAAGGATGTATCTGACAGAAATGATATACTGAAACGGTACATGCTACTGATCTGGTATATCTCACCACACTCCCCTTCATAGTTGTCTTCTTCTTATTCTCTTTTAACACAAGTTTATCTTGAACCAATCACCTGTCTGAACATCTTTCTTAATTTTGAGGTTCTCCTGGCTGCTCTGCAAATTTGAAGCAAGTGTCTTTCCCAAGGGAAAGGAAAGTTGAAAATATAGTCTCCAGTTCTGAAAGAAGACAGCAGAACATATTTGCTTTTAGGCAGACGTAGTAAAAAATGGAATTCTGACATGCAACATTTCCCAACCAGAGGCAAGTGCAGCATGCTGTAAAAAGGAAATGGTGATTTCAGAGTTATAATGAGAAGTTTTCCAGGCAGGTAGACTGTTAGTGAGAACCAACAGTCAGCTCAGGAGGTTCAGGTTAGTAGCAACCCTACTTTTTCTCCACTTGCTTCATGCCCAGAGGTAGAATAACACCATCATATTGGTAGACGTAGCTTATTGTTGAGCCAAACCTACAACCAAGTCAACTTTTCAGCTATTGCATACAGATAGCTTGAATCGCCAAGCAGAGAAAACTCTGGCTGTGTGAAACTTTGATCTGCTTGTGTCCCAGAATCATGCCTTGACAGAATCTGAGTCAAGTTATATATGTAATCATGATGAAATCCATCATGTATGTTTTAAAATTACTGTGAAATCCTATGTCACTTTCAGTAAAGATGCTTATATAAAATCACAAAAAGTGGTATGACAGGATCATCTCTGGCTGCACATATTATTTTTTCTATGGTTTCCAATAAAATGGGGTTTTGCAGGTTTCCAAAAGGCCACAAATAAACAACCAGAGCTCTAACTGGAGCTTGAGAAGTCACTTTTTTTTTGATCCACAACTTCCAGAATACCCAGTCAGAGCTTTTAATGGATATTCTGGCTGGAGTTTTTTGGAGTTAAAGTCCAAATAGTAACTTTTCCAAGTTCTGGGTCTAACAAACCACCTTCAAGACTATAAAAACTTTTTTTCTGCATGTATCTATGTAGCTGTTCTTGAATGCTTTCCCTTTTTTCTGAGAGCAGGAGAGTCTAATTCAGTAGGCTAATCCATTCATGTTTTGCAATTAGGGACCCATTCATTCCACATTAACTGCTATGGCAACATCTCATGGAATCTTGGGATCTGCAGTTCAGGGAGGTGATTTAGAATTCTCAGCCAGTGAGATTGAATGTCCTACCAAACTTAAGCCTCAGGATTCCATAGGAGGTTGCCACAACAATTGAAATGTAATATGGTCCTATAATTGTGCATGTGAATGGGCCCTAGGAACAGAAAAATGTAGACTTTGGTTGTTCTACTTGAAGCACATCTAAGTTGTGTTACCTAGATAAGACTATTGCACCTCTGTGTATTTGTGCTGGCACAAATGTGCTAGTTCTGGGCTACAGAGAATGTTACCTTTTTCTATTTATCTATAAACAGAACTGGACTGTAGGATAAAAATAAGGTAACTATGTTAACCATTATGTACATGAAAAGTCCTGAAGCATTCAAAAATAACAACAATAATAAATAGCATGTTTGAAGCCCCACTTATTTCAGTAGGAGAGATTTAAACATGTACTTAACTTTTCCATTAAATGTTGATGGGATTTGTGGTTTGTTTGGTTCCAAAACCCTAAGAAAAATTAACTTAAGGAAATTGACAAAAGGAAAATGCCACAGAACTTGTACTTAGTGGAAATTCTTCTTTGGAGGGGGGGGGGTTGGATAGGGCAGCCAGCCTAGACAATGTGGGATGTGATATGGAGGGGTACAAGGGAAACATTTCTTCTGTGAACCCTTAAGTTGACTTATCTTAAGTCGTTTCTGCACTAGACTGTTATAGCACTATTATTCCACTTTCAACATTCTATGGAATCCTGGGGTTTGCAGTTTAGGGAGTGGCTGGCTGGCCTCTCTCGAAACTGCAAACCCCAGGTTCCATAGGATGTTGAAAGTGGAATAATAGTACTATAACAGTCTAGTGCAGAAATGGTCTCCAGCCAACATTTTCCCTTCCTGTTACTTTTCATTTGGCTCCAGGTATAGGTAAATGAGTTTTGGTATGCATCTGACTTTTGCTCAATTCTTCTACTAGGATCTAGTCTAAGGGACAAAATGGATCAAAATGCAACAAATCAAAATAAGTTTTTTTTAAAAAAAATAGATGAATGTAGTGAAGCATCACTGGTGGATCCTGGAGGAGGGAAAGGAGTGGGATAGAATCAAGAAGGACAAGTTCTGGAAAAGTAATCTGTCATTGGGACTATGGTTTGCCAAGTATCTCTTGACATATGATTCTCACATTGGGAATATAAACCATGGCATTGTTCCAAGTCAGAATATGATATCTGGCAAGTCTACTGAGAAAACTGTCTACCAAACTAAAATTTAAGAGAGAAATGCTCTCTTGAGTGGTGTTCTGCTTAGTTTTTATGTAAACTTGAACCACTACCTTGTATGGTATACAAAAGGTAGTCTGATGACTCTTCTGAGATTTTGTACATTCTTGCCAGTACTTACGTGATGCAATGCCAATAGTAATTTTACACCCAAAGTGCTTTGTACATTGCTTTCTTTGTGATACGTGTGTATCGCTTCAAGAGAACAATGTTTATGAAAGACTGAAAATGCTTTCTTGTCTCTCTCTGAATTGTTACAGCCCACAGAAGCATCATTTATTAATTCTAAATTGAAAGATCAATCCTAACCTCATCTATAGCAGGTGTAAATTCAGCCACTGTGAGTCCGTAGAATTTGTTCCCCATCCCTTGAGCCAGTAAGCTGCAATATAACTGAATTGAGTTATGATGCAGATAGATAGATGATAGATAGATAGATAGATAGATAGATAGATAGATGTAGTCTTTATTTAATATTTGCTACACTGTAAACAAGAACAGAACAAAAGATGAAATTAGTAGAACAGTATACCCTTCATTCCCCACCCCCAATGACCTACAACAGAAATGGACATTTTTGAACTACCAGGCATTTTACTACAAATCCTATAATTTTTTACTATTGACCATAGTGGCTGAAGTTTCTGAAGCTAAAAGACCAAAACAGCTGGAATAATAATAGTTGATAATTTTTGTCCTAGGATCAGAACCTAAAACATTACTTTTAAAAAGTAACATTACTCAACAGTTTATGAAATATTTAACAGGAGTTTTCTTGTTACACAACTGTGTTTTGTGCACTTTTTTCTTACTTTTTACTCCTTAATAATTCCAATTTTGTTCTTCACTACAAACAGACTCTATACAATGAAGTTTTAAAGTCATAAATAAATGTTAGCCATCACAGCAAAAAATAAAAGATAAACAATAAACAAAAAATATAAAAGTGTTAGCAGCCATTAGATTAAATGTTAAAAGTAATCCTATTAACTCTTCATTATATGAAAAAAGGACCATGTTGGCTAGGATCATGTTGGTCTCATATGCCAGTAAAACCCTTAGGGGTAAGTTTTTTCTCAAAGACATCAATGAGTAATTTTAGCAATTTTCTTCCCACTCACACAATTTCCAAAGACTGTTTGCAATTTGGGACTTATTCTTTGCAAAATTTGCACACAGTTGAGCAGTTCAATGCAGAAATATTAATTCTTGTGAATAAAATGGTGTTTTCTGCACAGACAATGCTGTTTTCTATGCAAATCACCAATGTGTGTTTCTTATGTAGAATATATCACCAATTACAGCCTTTTCTTTGGCAGAATTAATATTTCTGCACAAGCTGTTTTCTGCACAAAACAACCATGTGTGAATTTTGTGCAGAATAAGGTTTGAACTGAGAAGATTCTTATTAGTCCAGGATTCTTCTCATGAGGGTGTTTTTCTGCTGGAACTGACAAGACTTACAGCGTCAGTCCTTATGGAGTTAATTGGTCTATTGGTATTATAGAGAACCTGCTACTGTTATTGGAAGCAGTTGTAAAGGCTCTATAAGAGTAGCATTCTCTTAGTGCTCTTGCTGTAATTTGTATCATGTCCTGCTTCATTGCGGTATTGTATTATATTTTGATATATTTTGTATTTGTATTTTAACTTGCCAAACTTGCTCATGTTCTCTTTTAACCTTTTGTATATTAAGAACCCATATGCTATTTTTATCTTTTAAATAGAACAGATAAAAGACTATTCCTCTTACCCTATTTTGTCTTCTGAATGTCCTTTTTATTTACAACATTTTTGACCATTTTTTTAAAAATATTTTGAATATTCTTTCTGTCCCAAATGGCATGTATGCTTTCAGAGATGTTGCATGAGGATATAGCCTGTGCTTCCTCACACAAGGAGTACGAGAGCACCTATGGCTTCCAGTCATGGCTCTGTTCTCCCAACCACTGATTGGGCATAGGACTCCGCCTGGATACATTCCCTCTGAGTCCTCCCATCCTAACAAAAATTTACCTTCAGTTTGCTACAGTGTAACATTTTATTTCAGATAAATTGGAAGTGATGGGAGGAGCACTTGCGAAGGATGCAAAGGGAAGCTAGAAGATGCTGTGGATCAGATACTTGAGTGGTATTCTCATGGGGCTTCACATAGACACTAGATCACATTGCTGCACATTGTCCATGGCTATTCTGGGAAGCCGTCAGACTTTGGGCTCTACAGCATTATTTAAGTATTTATAAACGTCAACTTGTGTGTTTATAAGTAAAGCTAACAGATTATTTGTAGGCATTTGAGCTTCAGAAATTGCTTCTGTGATCTATTTCTACAGAATCAGCAAAAGAAGAACCAGACATAATATGGGTCAATACCAATGAAAGGCCCTTTGGGCAGACATAAGATTCACAGTCCATTAAGTTTCAGGTCTGGCCCAATATGGATTCCTCTGATGCAGGACTATTGCAACCTATTTTTGTTGACTCAGTTCCTATGTCAGCACACAGAACTAAACATTTTGGCTTCAGTCCAGCAGAAAGCTGTCTGTGGAGGATATGCGTTCTGCTTCTACCACCATGACAGTAATGAGGAGTGGGCATTAGCTTGATTTGCATAACATGCACTTCCAAGTTAGAATGTATGTCAGTAGGAGACAACTTATTGTGGTGATGCACACAGCATAATATCTGTTTTGTGCCATCAGCATTTATTTATGCAAATTCCATCATTACAAGGGGTCATTTTCCAACCTTCTACCATGAAATCATTTTCTCTGCCAATAAGCAAGAAGGAAACAACATGATAGGAGAATGGCTTGTTCTTAAAGATGGGGTGTGTAGGGTTTGGATTTTCTATTAGACTGACATCTATGATGACAAAACTAAAATTTGATAGACTACATGTGATCACTTTAGACAAATCCTGTCAAATAAGCATCCTACCACATACACTTCATCAATTCCACTGACTTCCTAATTGTTAGAATTTCTTTCAAGAATAATACAAGGACTGCATAAATGGGAACAGAAAACTCCTTCTTTAAGTATGGCTCCCTATACAGCTGTAATAGCACCTCCCATGCAAAAGGGAGAAGTATCACTAGTCTGGAGGTAATTTAAGGTATACAAAAGGATTTTTTTAATTGAAAAAAAAAATAGAGGTGAGTGTTTAAAAGCCCAGTGAGCGTGCCCAGTGACCAATAAATACTGATTTGACTGGTGAAGGAAGCCAATAGCTGGGGGTGATGGAATGGAATCTATTGGCAAGGGTATGAGAGGCTGGCTGGCTGAGATCCTGGATAAGAATTCTCTACACCACAACATTTTATTACAGGTATCTTGTGTCTATACAGAAAGTCAGAGATATACTTCTGTTCCCCAGATGATCATTAGAATGTTTTCTATAATTAGAATCAAAAGACTGCCACTTATTAATATTAGAGATAAAAAGGGTGAATAGCAAACAGAGAGTTTTTTTTAAAGGGTTGATCTCAATATTCTCTTTGTGTGGTTTTTTAATGCATTCTTTTACATTTTCAAAGATTCTCACCCTCTTGAGGAAGCAGCCAGCGGTTCTCTTCCATTCCAGGGACATTCTTAAGTTTGAGGTCTGTTGTCTTCAGACAAGGGAGCTCAATTAAAGTTTTTTTGTTCCCATGACAACTTTGTAGCCTGGCCGTTGCACTGGAGCCTTCTGGAATTGCCTGAGATCACCTGAAAGGTTGAGTCAACCTGTGATAGACACAAGCACTCTCCTTTCAGTCAGGATGGGAATTATATAGCCCTCCAAATGTTGTTGGAATACTGCTCTCTGCAGCCTTGGCAAACATTATGATTGGTGTGGAATGATGGTAGTTGCACTTCAACAACATCTGTAGGGCCACGTAAGTTAGAGGCAACACTAAAGAGCTGCTACTTAATATTATAAGCAGAATAATAAATTGTTATGGCTTTGTGCCTGGGACTGTGTGCTTTCTCAAAGGTGAAGATGCAAAGATGTGAGCTTTAACAAAGAACAGACATGCTAGATAAGATAACGCACTCTTCCCTGTCCAAGCTTCCATAGTTCACTCTTTTTCTTCCCTCAACTTTAATGGGGCTCTGGGACTGAATCCATCTCATCACAGGCAGCACATGAACAAGCAATTTCTTCTTGCTTCACCTTTGTCTTGAGAACATGCCAAGACTCAGTGTGACTGTGCAGCTGTTGCTAAAGGCAAAGGGGCTGAAATGGAAACTTGAACAAAATATGTGGTTATGGAGAATTGGGAAACCTTACCTTTCTGGAAAGCAGCTCCTAGAATCCCCCACCTCATATGGTCACTGGCTATGCAGGTGGGGTGATTGTGGGAACTGTAGTGCAAAAAGGAAGTTTCCCAAGATCTGAAGCTCTCGAGTTCCCCTGAATGTAGAAGGATTAGTCCCATTTATCCAGGAAGGGACTGGGAGTAGAGGGAAGACTGTGGAGAATCTGGTTTTTATGATGCAATGGCGATGAAGTCTTGGTAGTTGTCATCATCAGCATCAGCATCATCATTTATTAATATAGCACTCATCAATGTACATGGCATTTCACAGACTAAAAACAAGGGGACAGTACTGTCAAAGGCATGTAATAGCATGCAATTTAAATATTTTTTTAAAAAAAGTTTTTTAAAGACACAGGAAGGAAAGAGACAAACAAATGCAAAACCAGTCCAATACAATTGTAAAATAAACTATACAAATATAAAAATCAAGGCAATACAATAAAAAGCAAACAAACTAACAAATGCATGAAATAAAAATATACAAGATTATGATCATGATATAAGATTATGAGACTGCAAAGCATTCCATAGTGTATCCATGGTTTGAGGAAAAGTCTTTTAAGTGGGTGCTCTACTATTTTTAAACCATACTGCTTGTTATCATTTTTAAGTATATACTTTAAACTGTTTTAATATTTCAATACTGAATTTTTGTATGTTTTTGACCATATTGCAATCATTGTAAATTTGTAAGCTGCCTTGAGTCCTAATCTGGGAGAAAGGTGGAGTATAAACACAGTCTGCCACTCTATATTGCACTTATGGATTTGTAACCTAGAGCTACAGACTTGTAACTGCTCTGTATTCAGTAAGACTATTGTGGTATATGTGCTTGTGTATGTGTCTTTAAGTTGTCTGACAACTTATGGAGACCCCATGAATTTCATGGGGTTTCCTTAGGTGAGGACGACTCAGAGATCATTGTACCAGTTCTTTCCTCGGAAATGTAGCTCAGAGCACCTGGTTGTCATTTGGAGTCTTCCATCCAAGTACTAACCAGGGCTGACCCTGCATAGCTTCCAAAATCAGACAGGACTTTCTGACTGTATTTGATGGTAGGGCACTCTGGTCATGCACAAGGTTCTCTCTTCTCCATGTACTTTTAAGAAAAGGCTTAGCTGATGTACTTGGATGAGAGAGCAAGAGAAAACTAGAGTGTGGGAGGGGGAAGAAAGAGAGATTACAATTCGAAGCAACAGACAACAAAAAGAGAAAGAATCAGTTCATTGGGATGCTTATGTGAATGGAACATCTAACCAAGTGGAAACTGAGAAAGTCAATTTTGACCATATATGGAGTATATTTCCAGTTATGTAGGAATGTGGAGGGGGTGATTTGCCCCAGGTGGCAAAGTTTCTGGGGCATCCCAGTCTGTAGCCACGTCCCTGAGTACTCTGGCCATGCCCCTGAGTGCCCTGGCCATGCCCTGGCCACACCCCTGTGCATCCTGGCCATGCCCCAGCATACCACAGTCACGCCAAAGCCCTCCCTTTGCCCCCCTCCACACACTCCAGGCTCCGCCACTGTATATTTCCTACCTATATTTAAGCTGCCCATCCCTCAGGCCCCTGAAGAACTACGACTGTCCTTGTCTGGCACTGCATTAAGTTTTGGGTGTTTTGCTGTTTAAAAACAAAACAGAACAGTGCTTTCTTTGGGATTTCTTCAAGCAATATGTGAATATGGACAAATTACCCGCTTTCCACTTTTGGAACCCAGAGAATACAGTTGAGAACCCAGGAAACTGTGAGCTCAAACTAGGTGTTTTACCTGTTAACAACAATAGTTGTCAAATGTTGGCCATTTCCACACTAGCCTGTTATAGTGTGATGATTCCACTTTCAACATCCTCTGGAATCCTGGGGTTTGCAGTTTCGGAAGGGGGTAGCTGGCCCCTCCCAAAACTGCAAACCCCAGGATTCCAGAGGATGTTAAAAGTGGAATCATTGCACTATAACAGGCTAGTGCAGAAATGGTCGTTGTTTTCATTCTTCTGGATGTCGAACCTTCCATAAACTCAGATTAAGACTTCCTTCTTATTGTAATCTTTTTCTCTGTTGTCCCAAGAATTAGTACTCATGCCTGATAAAGGATCTCGACTGTGATAAAGGTTAAAGGCTCTAGGTTACACATACACAAGCACATATACCACAATAGTCTTACTGAATACAGAGCAGTTACAAGTCTGTAGCTCTAGGTTACAATGCACTCGACTGTAACAGAGTGAAGGTTTTCTGGAGACTCTGTGTTAGAGATACTTGAAGTGGGAAGCAGGGGAAAAGGTATTCGCATGAATTAATCCCTGCAGCATGTTCACACAGATGGTGCAAAATATTTGTCTGGGAGTGGAAGAAATTCCAAATTTGTTGGTGCCATTGTGTTTAAAAACAGAAACTAATTAATTTTCTGATTCCCAATGACTTGGGTTTGGCTGACTAGTAGATTAACTTGAAAGCTAAGCTTGGAGATAATGTGCAATGCCTACAAACATTACTCAACAGTAGGGAGATGAAAAACTCCCAATCTAAGTTTCTTTGAATTTTGCTGGAGTCCATCTCCATTTTCCTGTCCTTGTTGCCGAACTTTGTGTTTTCTTCCTGAGCTGAAATTCTAGCAGATTTAAAATGTGTTTTTCCTAATTTGCACATTTATTTGTCTAGTTTGCCTAATTAAGGCAATGTTTTTTCATTGACTAGTGTGTTGTTTTCCTCTATGTATTTTGCCCACAATTTAGCTGTTTGCCTTGTAAACAAAATGCTACAGATTTTTCAGAAATGCCACCAGAAACAAAGTATTACTAGACTTGGAGAGAAACTGTGTCTCCCACGCAGCTTGCTTTCTGACAAAATAAGCATTAGTTGTTATGCCAAACACTCTTATGCTTTTATGCTGGAATTTGGGAGAAAGTAAGAACGTTAACCTCCATTATTCACTTAAAAAAAACCCAAAGCATTATGAATAGAGGTGAAAAGAAATTTCATTGGATGTAGTAGACTTGCCAAAAGTAGGATTTTTTCACACCTCCCAAGAAACATTTGTTGTGAGAAAATGCCCACCTCACCTTGAGCATTCCCATATTTGTGAGAGTCATAGGTTGTTTCTGAGAAATGTGGTATATGCAATGCAGCATGCATATTTAAATTGAAAATGGTTAGAATGTAACTTAAAAAAAAATCACAGAAACACACCTTCATCAAGGATGAACAGTTGCATAAGCTAGGTAAATCACTGAGGTCAACCATCACCAGTCTTCCCACTAAAAGCTAACATTTGTTTGTCTGCTCGTTTGGGCAAAATGCAAGCTGTATAGGATGCAAAGCTTTCCCCCACCCCACCACAACTCTAATAGGGCTTTGTTTCTGGTGGAATTTCTGTGAGCCCTATGGCACTTTGTTTAGTAGGTTACTAGTACTTCTCAGAAAATTCCAGTAATACTGTCAGCCTTCAAAAATGTGTCCCACACAGGGCCTTTCTGCACTATGTCGTTATAGTGCTATTATTCCACTTTCAACATCCTATGGAATTCTGGGGTTTGCAGTTTAGGGAGGAGCATTTAGAATTCTCAGTCAGAGAGCTGAACCCAGAATTCCATAGGATGTTGAAAGTGGAATAATAGCACTATAACAGTGTAGTGTGGAAAGGCCTACAGTTTACATTTTGAATAAAGGAAAGAAAGTGGGGAAAGGATTGTCAATATCCTACATCAGCTACTAAGTTATGAGTGCGCTACAAACTACCATTTTCTGGTCCAACCTCCTAGTGGAGGATTTAGGCTCAGCAGTGCCTGGGGCAAGTGTAGAAGTTGCATTCCAGGTGCTGCTGCTGCTGCCGCCACTGCTCCCCCTAAACGGGCCAGGAAGGACAGGGGGGAAGCAGTGAGTGGTGGGCAGGCATGGAAGGGCAAAGGTGCAGAGGGTGGCGTGCAGGCCCAGAAGGGCCCGGGGAGTGGTGGGTGGGTGTGGAAGGGTGTGGGGAGGTGGCATGTAGGTGTGGAAGGGTGCTGGGGGTGGCCAGAAATGTGGGAGGACAGTGGTGCCCAGGGCACAAGCCCTAGTTTTGCCACATCCTAGATCTACCTCTGCAATCTGCCAAACCCACCTTAAGAGCCAGCAGCTGCACTGAGCAAAAGAAGTCTGTTCAACTGCTGATCAGGTGCAAACAAGATGGTGTTCCTAGCCCCCACCCATGTGTGATTAAGGCTGTGATGAGGAATAGAAACAAGCGACCTGCTTCTGAATGTTGCAACCTCACACACTGGTAGAAGGGGGCTGGAAATGTCATCCTCCTTGCAGCCCAGTTGGGACCTGAGCAGCCCTTCTTAGCTCAATGCAGCTGCTGCCTGTTAAGCCGTGATCATAGTTATGCACCATTAACACTAGGTTACAAATCCATAACTGCAACCCAAAATATCAACCCCCCCCCGTAGTGGCATACATGAACAGGGAGTGTTTCATGTAAAACCAAACTAACATGCTATTAGCAGAGATCACAACATGTTACAAGCCAGGCAACAGTGACAGTAATCACAACACGCTAGCAAATGTTTTCCAAAGACTTTTTAACATCTTTTACTGAGCAATACAGCAAGCTATGCCTTGCAGGTACAACTACAGTGAAAGGGAAACGAGTGAGAAACTGCAGACTTTCAGTCCATTAGGAATTTCCAGTCTGTCACTAGAGGTTTGAATGGGGACAAAGGTTTCTTATCACCAACTACATTTAACACAATTACTTGTGCTAATTGGCTTGCTTAGTGGCATGATGTTTCTGTTATCAGCAACAATTTGGGCAATGGCCTATGTTAATAATGTAATTGTCACTGAGAGTACTTTCTAGATTTAATTTCTCTCTGACTCGACTGTCTACAATCCCCTCGCACTCATGTGTTGTGTTCTATATGTGAAATTCTGGGTAATCATGAACCTGAGTTCTAATCCACAGAATCTCCTGTGGTAAGGAATTTATTCATTCTTAAAGTGCCCAAGGCACTTTGCTGTTATTTCTGACTAGCCCAGCTACTCCTTTGGAAACTGTTACAGTAAAACAGGTGCTTCTTTCTGTCAGGAATCTACTCTGCCCCATATAAACGAAATTAGGAGAAAGATGATCAGGCGGGATGTCTGAGCAGAGAGAAAGATTTAGTACAAAATCCTGTTGTTTCTTTAAACCTGCATGAGCAAAGTGCAGCCTTGGCCTGTAACAGCTTTAACTTGAACAATTATTTGTGTATTTGCACTGAAACAATTTTCTACAATGAGGCTACCCAGTTAGTACAAGGACTCTACTCAAAGTTGATGAGGCATTTGCTGTAGCCTGTGGTTTTATAGAAGCATGAACAAGCACATTAAAACCAACATTCTAATATTGTCAATTGTGCATTTGTGTATATTGCCTAAGGGACAAATCCATCTGGTTGATAGCAGTTTCACATGTAGTCAGTTATAGGTCCACCTAATCTAATTTCCACATTATTCTGATACTTTAAGAAAAGGCATGAAAATTCACATTTATTTGCTTATGCAATATTCCCAAGATAGCCTGCCACATCTTAGCCCAATATATACTTTTACATACGCAATCATCCCTAATATATGCATTTATACATGCACATTGTGGTTCAAGCATTGTATCACAAAATGCAGAAAAATGCATAATCCAGATAACAGTGTTCCAAAGTGTATTTGAGTCTGGGCACAGCAATGTAAGTCAGTTTGCTTAAAAGTATAGACCAAATACATTATCTTCATGGTTTTTAGATCTATGACAAGGTGACCTAAGACCACCATTTGGGGGGGGGATAACTTTTTAGACTACAATTCCCAGAATCTTCTAGCCAGCAGTCTGGAAACTGTAGTCCAGAAAGGTTACTCTTCCAAGCCATTCCTAAAACGGAGACTGTTATAACGGTTACTACAAATTCCTTCAGTCTAAATGGATGGAGCAAGAGTGTCTTTCAGCTGTTGAACTGCATTTATTTGTTCATTAAGCCAGGACAGGGATAATTAACGTCAGATATCAACATTGTATGATCTCTGTACTATTTATTTATAAAATTATTTTAAACAGTTTGAGCACTAGTGTGGTGCTAGCAAGGGTACATTGTATCCCTAGTGGGAGGAAATAGCAAGAAAAGGCATTAAAAATTTGACAGCATTTGAATTCCATGTGGTTATTCCAATACTTCTGATTAGGAAGTGACCTTCCTTAAACTTGGTGACTAAAAACAAACCATCATTGATCACAAACTGATACTGCATTTTTCTGGTACATGTCAAGTAAATATATATGGAGAATTGGCCTATTTTAATTCCTTCCCCCCATTAAAATGTACACTAAGATCTGCCCTTTCCTCTTGGATCACAATCCCTGGGTGTGGTGTCCTTGATCACTTTTCGAAACTGAAAAGTGGCCCTCTGCATTGCAAAAGCTCCTTATCCATGTGATAAATGCACTACAGTTCAAGGTATATTACAGTCAAATCCCTTTAGGAAATGTGCAGTCTTTTATTTGCAGTAGACATTCTGGAAGCCATTGCAAAGGCTAACTGTCCGGTTCTGTTGGTGCTGTTGGTCCTGCTGCTTCTGCTGCCATTGTTACTCTCTGAGACACTACTACATTGCCTCTGTTTGTTGTCATCATGTTGTCTTTGACTTACAGTGATCCCTTGAACAAGACACTTCCAAGAGATCCTGGTATTAACAGCTCTGCTCAGGTCTTGTAGACAGGGGGCAGCCACAGCTTCCTTGACTGAGTCAATTCACCTGTAAATGCCTCTACACCAGTGGTTCTCAACCTTCCTAATGCTGTGACCCTTTAATACAGTTCCTCATGTTGTGGTGACCCCCAACCATAAAATTTTTATTTATTATTTACAATGCCTCCCCCCCCCGGGCAAAGGCCACCTCGCCAGCCAGGAACAGGGGGGCAGGCAGGGAGGGAAAGAGGAGCTGCGCGTCTCCCCAGGGAAAAAACTCCGAGAACCCTCCCGGGCTCTGCTTCTGCTTCGCTCTCGTTTCCGCTGGGGGGGGGGCAGTGTGGGAAAAGTTTCCAGAGTGTCGACCCTGGCTGGGGGGAGGAATCCCAGAGCCTTTGTCTTTTGCACCGGGCACAGCTCACCGCTCCAGAAAAGTGCTGCCTTGCGGCCCCCTGGCCCTTCCACAGCGCCCCCCTTCGTGGCGAGTGGGGCAGGGGCTGTGGCGAGGAGGGGGCCTGCCCCTAGTGCTGCCGCCGCCTCCCCAAGCTGGCCCATCAGACAGGAGGTTCTCCCAGTAGTGGAGAAGGGGAGTGATTTCAGTCCCTTCTGAACAGGGGGCAGGAGGACGCGAACACGTGGCTCACGCTTGCGCACCACCACCGAGGAGGAAATGGAGCCTAAGACCATCAGAAATATGTATTTTCCGATGGTCTTAGGTGACCCCTGTGAAAGAGTCATTCGACCCTATAGTGCTCTACACTATAATAGCACTACAGTTGGCCCTCCACATTTGCTGGTGGTAGGGGCATAGGAACTCTGCAAAAGTGGGAAAAATGCAAATATCAAAGTATGTGTGTGTTGTGGGGGAAGGGGGCCCAAGGTCCAAACCTTAGTCAGGGAAGAAGAGGGAAAGCAGGTGCATTGGCATGGTGACCCTTTACTTCCTCTCTCTTGACAGTTACATTCCTTGGGTGTGTATGGGGGCATCAGGAGAAGGTTCATGGTGCTGGAAAATTGGGGTGAGAGATAGCCTTAGCTGGTCTGGTAGTGGCTTGCTGAGGAGGACCAGAGGTGGATTTTTAAAGGGTTGCCTGAACAGAGCTGCCAAGAGGGAGGTTCCCCTAGAAAAGAAGCATTTGGGTGGGAGCAGAGGTTGGAGAAATTCACAAATAATCAAATCTATGAATGTTAACCCTGAGAATGTGGGGGCTGACTGTATAATACGATATTGTATTACAATGTCAATTTAAATTTCATAGTTTCTCAAGTTGATTAAAAATGGAAAATTATTCTATTGACGAGTTGAAAATATACCATAGTAAATTTAATTTATTCTATAATCATTATATAATGAAATTAAAAACAAGACCTTTTAATTCAGCTAATTTTTAAGTAAACAAAACAGGAAAACCCTAACAAAAAACAAGATGTACACCCCTTGAGTTTTTGGGAGACATGAAAAATGACCCATGGCCTGTGGACTCATGGCAGTTGCCCACCCCTGGTCTAAAATGAACTAAGAGTTGTACTGGAATGGTCAGAGAAATATGAATTCTAACAGATAGCCAAGTTCTGATCTATGCATTGGTCGGAGTGTGGGTCTGGTCATTTTGTACATCATTTCAGAAAAGTTTGAATTTCTCAGACATCCCTATTTGAAGACTGAGGAAGATAAAAGGAAAGGCACACATTTGGGACAGCTGAGAAAGAAATATTGGTAAAGCAAACAGTAGCACCCAGAAGACCAAACAGCTCCATCTGTGAGAAATGAAAGACAGATTTTTTGATGAGAACTTTACTTTGAAAATAAGTTTCAAACAAATACATCTCACTCCCCCAAAACTCTTTTTAACATCACTTTTATGTTACAAAAATATTTTAAGCAACAACACAAGGTTTTCTTTTTTTAATCAGGCAGATTTATCAGATATAAAAAACATTCCTTATGGACACTTTGATTTCTTGAGGACTTCATTGATGAGCAACCCCAGGCAGGGCACTGCTGGCTAATGAATAAATGTGGTGGTTTTTGCTTCCCATCCATGCTCCCCCACAGTGACTATTAAAAAAGTCAGGGTAGATGGTATGCGTTTATACAAAATGACAAGTTCTTTTGAAATATATTGCATCTCTTGCAGGGACCTTGTTGCAAGAACCATGTCATCTTGCTCATCTTTCCCCAACATTATACAATGTCAGCATGAGCCACAAAAAGTCTTGGGAATAACAACTCTTCCCTTCCAAACTTTAGGAAAAGAAAAACACAAGCATAAATAGAGACAGGCGTACAGAAAAATAGATGCCCAAGAATTCTTATTGCTGTACAAGGCACAGGGACACCTTGTGGAGTTCCCCATCAGCACTGATTTCCTTAATATTTCATCTGGTGGGCCATATAGAAAGAATATTGTAACCCACCATACATACTGGTATACATCAGGGATGGGAAACATGCAGCCCTCCAGATATCATTGGTCTGCAACTCCCATTGTTCCTTATCATTCGTTACACTGGCTAGGGATGCTGGGAGTTGTAGTCCCACAGCATCTGGATGCAAGACAGGTTCTCTCTACACCAGATGCACATAATCAGCACTGCATTTTAATCCAGGATTATGTCAGCACTGAAGTGATGCTTCTATGTGGATCAGAGATTGAGGGCAACATTTCCTCATTGAATGAAATCTGGTTTCTGGAAATCAATTATTGAAGTAAATTCCTGTCCTTAGAACACTCTGACAAGAGTTTAAATAGTGGTCACTGTTTTCACAGCTTTGAATGAATGTACATTGGAAAAGTCAGTATTTTACATCAATAGAGTACATGAGCAGCAAGGAAGGCACACAGGGTATTACCAAGGCATTACTGACACAGTCTCTTTTCATTTCTGCAGAAATATAGAAATATTCAGGTGGATTTGAAAAAAGATTTCTATTATCAGTGTTGCTGCTGGCAGTTGAGTTTCTTTCCTCCCTAAGTATATACTTGAACTATTCCTTCATTCTTGTAGTGTGCCTTTCAGTCATTTCAAACTTAATGGCAACCCTAAGGTGAACCTATCAGGAGATTTTCTTTTCAAGATTTGTTGGGCAAGGTTTACCTTTGCTTCCCTCTGAGGTAAATGTGACTTACCCAATGTAACCCAGTGGGTTTTCATGGCTGAGCTGAAATTCAGATCTTGGTCTCCAGAGTCATAGTCCATCACTCAAACCACTACCACATGCTAGCCCTGCAGCTCCAATAATGCAGAATGGCATTAATTTACATATGCTTGCAATCCCTCAGTGTGCTAATCTAGGAGGCAACAGAGTCAAAGCACATAGAGGCACCAGAGTAAAAAAAACAAGATGGCATCCTTCTGCTACTCCATCTTCCCCCACTCCATTAGTACAAAAGTGGATTGGACTGGTACATGACACTATTTTCAGCACTGGCAAGGCAACAGCATGCTTCACCATACCTGAAGGCTAACGTTGTGTGTGCACAGCATGCTTTACAGCATATATTTCTCTTCTCCAACACTTTGTTAACAATTCCCAGTGACTGCCACCATCTCTCTCTGTCTAATGGTAGGGCCAGTCCTGCACTTTACAAAAACTAGTTATATATACACACATGCAAAGGTGTTAAGATGACATTATTCAAGATGCAATATATAGAACAGTGCAACATGTAACTATGATAATCTGTGCTAGAATAGAAAGCCTTGCTCAGCAATGGAAATGCAGCATAAATCAAATAATCAGCATCTGAAATGTTAATAGAGAAGGCTGAGAACTACCTCTCCTCATTCCTTGGATCTTTAATTTCTCTGTACAGTCCTACCTCAATGATGATGACAGAAATCCACTGTTTGGCAAAACATGGTAAACTTCAAGAGTGGAAACTTATTGGCCAAGAGAAGTTAAACCCACTGATGGAATATAGGCCCTGACTATCATACTTTGTGGACAAGAAGTCTACTCCTTTTTCTCTCCTTCTTCCATAGGTATGCATCAAGAGTAGAAAGGAGAGGTTTCTAGACATGGTTTCTTTCTCCCAGAGGTTGATTGGCCATAGAGTTACATTCAGGCACATTCTGGCTGCTCTTGCACATCAACTAGAAAGGAGCATCTTCTGCTTCCATAATAAGTCTGTATCTTTACCTGCAAGGGTCCATGCACAGCTGTCACAAACCCAGCTCTTACCCATAGCCGATCAGTGGCTGGGGAACAGGAGCTTCCCATGTGGCACAAGAGGTATGTCACAGGAAGGATACTGAATTCTTCATTATACATTGTCCTGCAAAGTACATAATCAACAGAGTTCTAGCTGTTATTTATGTGGTTTGTGGTAAACTCTTCATGCTATTCTATGAATAAGAATGGACAAATAAGGGTTATAAGGATTAACACTTGAAGTTTGATGCCATTTTTCTATTTTCCTAACAACTCCTGTCACATTTGACTGGGACAGGGATTCTATCTGACATTCAGTTACCAGTAATTCATATTCATATTACACTTTTGAGGTTCTCAGGGCAGAGTGTGTGGTTATATCCTTAATTGGCATGATCCTTTATGCGCGTTCCTGAGACCATGAGACCATACTAGTGACTTTCTGGTTGTCCTTTTATCTAAATCAGCAACATATGTGAGTCCACGCTGGATTTTTCAGTCACACTGTGGCTATGATTCACATAAAGCCAAAGACTGCAGAGCTGAGCAAAAATCTGTAGCTTTCATGTTGTTGAAAATTGTCCTTTATGATTAACGTGTCTTTACTCTTATATAAGTGAGAACATACTCTCTTGAACTGTTTTAGAAGTGTGTGTGTGTATGTACATGGACATACACAAACTAACTTAGAGATATTTTTTAAGACATGCAGACAACACATCAAACAAGGTGAGCTAGTTATTAAGCCACCTAAATTTCCGCTCTGTTACTAACTACTTATTTCTCAGAAATTATAATCCTATATAAACCTGTAGTTGCCTGTCCTTAATATTTGCCTGCTGACATGAGGTACTATCTTTTTTTAGCTGTCGAAACCATGGTATTGCCTGCTGACTAAAGGAGGCTGTGTTTCAAAAGACAGCAGGATATGAAGGGAGACACGGGTGAGTAATCAGAAATGAAGAAGGCAGAGGGAGATACATGGGGGGGAAACAGTGGCATCACCATGGGGGAGGGAAGAGTGACACTATGTTGCTCTCCCCCTAACTCTGATCCAGTTCAAATAGCTTAGGTGACAGTCCCTCTGGGCTGAAAATGCTGCTGCTGAATACCAAGTCAGCCAGTGGAAAAACAACAGCTATGTAGGACTTGATCCTTGATGAGGACACTCCCCTGGCATGTATTATAGACACTTGGCTAGATGAAACTGCTGGGATCTGTGTATGTGTTTTCTTGTGTGAAACCTTTCCATAGCTTTGTGCACTGGAGTTACTGTGCAGTGACAGATAAGACCAGACATGGGGCTGGGGAAGTAGAATTTTATTGGTCTCTCCTGATTCCATTCCTTTGGCCTACTGTACAGTTTAAGTATGTGCATCTGAAGATAATTACCTGGGACAAAGTAGTCCCCATCCCGCTGCTCAGAAGTTTCTTCTGCTAGTCAGGGTTGTCTTACTGGTAGTCTTGCAGTCAGCTCATTTTGCTTGAGGACCAACATCCATGCTCACTTGTCAGCTTAAGACTTCACATTTTCCATGAGAATCATGGACCTTTTCTGGTCCTGTTCATGTTTAAGGGCATATTCTGGACCTTGTTTTCTCTTCTGAATGGGATGATGGTGTCTTGGAGGAACTATCTATATTTCCACTGTCATAGATAGATCACTATCAGGTGGAGTTTAAACTCCCTGGGACTTAGAAGCCTTACCGAGAAGGGAAGACAATTAGTAGTCTTTGTTTCAGAAGGCTGGCAGAGCTGTGGGGTCCTGTCACAATTGGTTTTTGTACTTCACCTCACTGACAGGAGGGGCTGGCTGCATCATTGTTCAGCATCCCGCTCTCCAACTCTTTAGCATTCCATTTTTCTTTTTCAATTGGTTAGGGTTCCTGGTTTCTAAGGTTCTAACATATATTGTATATAAATCTCCATGACATCCTTGTCTACAGTTTGAGGTATGATGCTGCCAACATGCAGATGAAAACCAACTTTCTTATTCCCATCTAGTGTCCACCACAGATTGATTGGAGGTGAGCAGAACAAAGACAAGGCAGAAATGGTCATTCCTGGTCATTGTTCTCTTGTCTGCCTTTTGAATGACCAAGAATAAACATTTGTGCCTTGTCTTTGATCTACTCACCTCCAATCAATCAGTGGTGGACACTATATGGAAAAGAGAAAGTTCGGTATCATCTGCATACTGGTGGCATCATACTGGTTTCCATCTGTTATGGGACTACACTTTCCTGAAGATGCTGGTTCACAGTTTGGGAGCCTAGATGATTGAGTTTCTCACTATCAGTACAGCTGTGCTTGAATCCTAGAGGAGTCTGATATGGCCACAGTGATACATACCATAGGTATATCCCATTAGGAGTATTATTAACATGTTCTATTTGAGGCTGTCATTGAAAAGTGTTCAGAACCTTCAGCTGCTCCAAAGGGCTGTGAGCAGATCATTATGACACATAACTCCCTTTTTACAAGAGCTTCACTGTCTACATGATATTCTTTTCTATATTTTTATCTATATTTGTTTAATTCTATTACGAGCCACCTTCTGAGACTAAGGTGGGATATAAAACAAGCAAGCAAGCAAACAAACAAATAAACTAGGGATGGTTATCTGAAAGAAGTATGCTGTGTGCATTCACTTGTTAATGTCAACATTTCTATAATAGAAAGAGAAAGTTCTACTAATTTTCTGTTTGATAATAGCCTTAGTAATAAGAGGGCATATATATTAATAATGTAAATAAAAATGATATAAAGATCTTGACAAGGGCAGATTGGAAGTTGGATATCTTTGCACAGAATAAATCTCAGCTCTACAAGCTCCAGTTGTGCTGTTTATTGTCTCTCATTGAGAATGCTGGCATTTCTTTAGTGCCTGCAGTTCCTACTATAGTTGCAGGGCAGCTGGACGTGAGAAGAACCTCAACCTCATTGTAATCTTCTCATTGATCTATCAGCATCAAATTGTCTGCTTTGGTCAGCAGAACAATTGCTCTTCCTTATCAGTCTTCAAATTCTCCTGGGGAAGTTATAATTATGTGGTTCTGTTGAGTGACAGAGGACTTCTATGTCTCCAGGCTGGAGAGACCCAATGCCACCTTAAATCTTTCCACTTCTTCTAGAAGATATTCTCAAATTTAGAAGCAGTGACTTTTCAAGAAAATCCTTAAGAAATGAGCTGTTAAATAAGAAGAAGGAAGAGGAGGAGGAATAGGAGGAAGAGTGGTCCAAAAATGGTGGCAATTCCTTTTTAACTGGTCGTTTGATGTATACATGAAGAAGCCTTGCATTAGACTGTTTTTATGTTAATAGTGTAATCTCCTTGTGGATAACATTTTATAATATCTATAGTCTTCAGTACTTTTGTACAAAACAAAACTGTATCAAATTCAATACTCATATCACCATTGTAACCCACCAGTTATTCCCGAAAAGCAGTTGATATATTCACTACCGCCTCTCCAAACCACACAGCATAGAACTGTACAGACTAGAAGTGAGTCACATTCAATTTCTTGGGCCAGATGTATGGTTCCAAAGTGATATCACGATAACAAAATGGAACCAAAGATGTAAAATAAAAAAGTAGTGGCACATCTGAGGCAATTGCTAATGTACTTGATGTTGGTGTCATGCTGTTGCACTTTTTTGGCCATTGGGCAGTGAATGTGTTCAGTTCATGGGTGCATAAGGAGAATTCCACAATTGTCACCATTTCATGTGGCCCTAAATTCTATTGTTAGTCCCAATTAGAGTAGAGCCATTGAATCAATTGAATCAATTGGATTTAGCTGCATGCTATTCAACGGGATTCCAGCCACACAGTTATGCATTCTTGGATGGTGCACAACTATTTGTCAGAGTCTTAAATGTATCACTTTATTCATGAAAACTGCAAAAACAGCTATCATTCATCCCTAACTATGCAGCAAAAGAGTGATATAGTGCAACTAACTATGTAAAGGTATAATTGCACTACAGAAGTGCAATGTAGGATCTTGGGCAACATTTCCAGGTATGAAAATTCATGTAGTTTCAGAAAGGGACAGAAATTCCTTTTGATATATGAAGGAAAGGAACTTGAAGTGACAATGCAATTATATTTCTTCTCATACATTGTATATTTAATGACTTGATTTACTGTTCATTGAGAGGAGTGGAGAAGATTACAAAGATTGTCTTTGCAGCTTAGTGCAGCATGTAAACAATGCCATGTAAATATTTTTGCTCCTGAAATTGCAGCATTATCATCTCTGGCATCATTTAAGGTTATATCAATCACTAAGCAAATAAGGAAACAAAAATATCCAATTCCCAGAACTCCAATAAATGAGATACCTTAGTTGCTGGTTTGTATCCAGTGAAGAGGTCTGTTTCAATGTGGCAGGTTGGCACATGTTCCCTTGTAGTGAACATCCCACAGATCTCTTCTGCCTCTCAGTCAACAAAGAGGCACTAAGAATATTATGACGTCAAAGGCCTGACATGCCATCAAATTGTGTAAGTTACTTGTGCACAACAAAATATTTCAGGACAATGATGTGTGCTCTCTCTTTCTCTTTCCACAGTATATTGCAAAGTTGATGACATACATATTCAAGCATTAACTTCAGGAGTGCATCTCAGAGTGTGAGCAGTCAGATACCAGTTTCATAGTTATAACTCCTACCTATGGAATTCAGAGGTTTGTAGTCTGAGGAGGTATTTGAAATTCCCTGAAATTCTAGTCCACTCCCCTGCACTGCAGCTGTCTGACAGAATTCTAAGCAACTCACCAAACTACAAATCTCCAGATTCCATGGGATGATCTCACTGTGATTACAGAGCTGTCAGACTGTAATAATTGTTCATTCATACACTCTTGGACACTGTACTGAATCTCCATCTCCTAAAAAAGGATGCTTTTGTTTAGAGTTCCTGACAATGTAAAACAGGGGCTTTGTATCTCACTTGGGGGCTTACAGACATTGGAAAAGATTGGGAAAGAAAAAAGAAAATTTCCCCTTTCTGTCTTTTTGAAACTACCCTTCACTGTATTATATTATCATGAAAGGGTCCGTGAGATCTATATAAATGAAGGGACTATGGTTCTGGATAACAGTGTCTTATCTCAGTTCTGGCAGCATAGCTGATAAAACAGACAAAACAAACTGAATAGCTCCCAGTTTGTTACGTACTTCCAGGCAGTAACTACAGGGTCATAAACAAAGTCCAACAGAGTTCAAAGGCAAGAAAGTGTCCAAGGTTGGTCAGAGAGTATTCAGCAAGGTATCTGACAGGATAGAAGGTGAGATAAGCTCTGACAACTTCTGGAGAGGAAGGACGGCAGCTATATAGGTCTGAAGCCTAATACAGCTGCTGCTTGATTAACTGTTGCTGGTTATAAATTCTGAAAGAGTGACACCACTTTTCTCTGCACTCTGCAAAGGTGGGTATAGGTAAGTGTTCTTCTGTGTCTGAAGGGGAAGGACTCTTTGCTGGAGCTGGCACCGCTCCCTGTTCTGTTTGTGGCACTGTAACATCTTCCTGTACAGCAGGTCCTGGCATGCTCCCTGTTTCAGTCTCTGGCATGCCTCCTGTTTCAGACTCTGAGTCAGAGTCCATTTTCTGGAAGCAGGGCATGACAAACACGAAATGTACCAATTGTTTCTTTCCCATCTGCTGCTCTTGAAATCTCACTATGTAGCACAGACAGGCAAGGTACATAAGCTTTTATTGTGTTTCCTTTGCATATTGCAATAGTTTTTTATGGGTATACACAAGCTAATTCCCTCACTCCCAACTCCCTATACTTAGTCCTTTTTGGATTAGCTGTTTTAGAGAGTTTTTTCTTTTATTGCAGCCGCTCCTCATTGTTCTTTTAATTTCCAATCCAATATACCAATTTTCTTTGAAATACATGGGAAAGGAGCTTGAATTAACAATGAAATTCTCTTTCAAGTCTTGAAGCTCCTGCTTTTTTACTTCTTTATCTTTTTTTTCTTTTTTTTTTAAAAAAAGATACACAAGTGAATTTTTTTTGTGTGTGTGTGTGTGTGTTACATTTAGAATGCATTGGAAAATTCAATTACCTTGAGTAGTGGCTTTCAAACTGTGCTCCAAGAAATGTGTGATTCCTCAGAAGCATGTCAGCCTTTTCACACTGAGAAGATCAAGCACAAAAATGACGAGGCCCAGTAGGCCTCTTCTAGCCAGCATCCATGTTTTCTAGAAATAGTTTGCCCTGTACTAGAATTTACATTCTGTACTAGAGTGATGTTGGGTGCATACTCATTTCATGAACAGAAACAACATTTCCCAACAGGCCTGGCCAACTCTGAAGTACAATCGAATAGTATTTACAATGTATCCCTGAATCTTGAGTCCTGAACCATGGTTCTGCAGCAATGCTGATGTTGAAATGTACCTGTGGAAAAAGGGTCTGAAAATCACTGATGTAGAATATAAGGTGGATGTCAGTCAAATAATGTGTACCGTTCTGACTATTTTAACTAATGAAAGGCCAAAGCACTGAACACTGGACAGTTATGAGGAAGCACACAGTGTAATAACAAATGTCACTAAGTGCATTCATATTCATTACTTTTCTTACAGTGACCATAACTCCTTGTATACTAAATTGGGCAGTCTTAGGCATCCAATTTTCGGTCTAGGTTTTGACAGACTTGTATTGGTAGTTGGCTCTTTTTAGGCTGGACATATTTTGTATCCCAGAATCCTCACATTGTTGACTTGCTGTGGGCATGTCCAGAAGAAAATCTTTTATTTTAAAAGTGCACGTGGAAAGAATATGTACATTTCAGATGTGCACAATCCAGTTTAAATGATTTATTCAATTGGGGAATGCATAAAGAAATATATACGATTGAAACTAGGCAGAAAAATACACACATTTAAAAACAGTTTAACAAGGGGTGGATTGCCCTATTTTTTCCTTTAAAAAATGCCTATAGAACAGAGGTGTAAGTGAGAAGAAAATACACACAGATGAAGAGATATTAAGGGCCTGGTTCTTCTTCTTCTTCTTCTTCTTCTTCTTCTTCTTCTTCTTCTTCTTCTTCTTCTTCTTCTTCTTCTTCTTCTTTAAAAAGAAAAAACAGAAGAGCTGCTGAAATAGAAGGAAATTCATGAGCGCATACTTCATGGATGTACACACTCTGAATATTAAAAGATCCTTGATTTAATCCTATTTTCTCCAGGAAGTGTTGGGAAAGACAAGTGTCTGAAACATTGGACAAATATCACAGTAGGAAGTGCTGAGTTAAATGGACAAAGGCCATTTCCACACTAGACTGTTAAAGTGCTATTATTACACTTTCAACATCCTGTGGAATCCTGGGGTTTTCAGTTTAGGGATGAGCCTCAATGGAAATGGCCAAAGAGTCAGACAGCACATAACTCCATATTTCTTCTGTTCCCTTCTGCTAACAGAAATTGAAATCATTGAGAAGCCAAATTATACTTTATTCATTTTGAAGAAGTAGTCCCAATTGTCTACATTGCTTTTTCTTTAAACAGTTGTCCCCATATAACTGTTTTGTAAGCTTTAAGCATATATGGTTGATGTATCTACAAGTGATAAAATGTTGTTTAGCAAGAAACTCCCTTCTAATGAATATTGAACACAACACGGGCTGTCATGCACTGTGTTCATTTGAGCTTATCTGGAATTAACCGTTCTTTTTTATTTCCTTTACAGTAATTTTGATGAGATGTTTATTTTTTTTTATAGTGTTATTTGGAAGATATATTGCTCATTGATTAATCCCAGCAAGGGCCCATGGCTCGTAGCCATAGGTACTGTATATTATCTATAATTTAATTTCACAGTGCAAGAGATTTTATAGATTCAACATTCCCAAACCAAATTCATTTAATCCAATTAAATATTGCTTAGAACCCCCATTATTCTTGTTTCCTATTACACCTGAGATATATTGTTTTTTCACACTGTGGTTCATTGGCTGAGTTAAGTAATAAACTAGGCCTAATTTAAATGGAAACTATTTCTTCCATTGTCTTTTCATTTCAAACTGTGTGGCTTAATAATATGTGAGCTCAAAAGCTATGTTGCATTTATAATTTCATCTTACAGCAGGACTCACAAGAATAAAAACTAGTGTTTTAGAATGAATGAATAAAATTCAGTATTATTCAGAACAGGGACAATCAGAAGACCTGGAATGTGGATAAACCCAGTACATGTAGTAGCACTAGGATCTATTAATTCTTGCTGGACTATTAGATAGGACTTAACAAGTAATCTATTTATGTTAATGTTGAGTGGGGAAAGCTTTGTCATGTATGCCTGAATCTTGTTGGTAGACCCAACTGAGCAAGCCCATTGAATCAACTGTTGAATTTTTGGATCAACTGTTGAATGAGGAATCAACACTTAGGTAAATAATGATGAATCAATGGGTATACTGCAGTTAAGATGACTGATAGAACTCAGGCAACACCAAAGGTGGAAAAATTGTCAACCACTATGAGGGTTTTTTTCTTCACTCTTGAATGGGAATGAAAAGAACAATTTTTATTAATTTTATTCCATGTTCATTGGTTTTGTGCAGAATATATTTCTGTGAGGTTTCTGTAGGATTTATGGACATGTATGTCATGTCCTTCCATCTTTCTATTTACACTAGGTTGCCCCATAACCATTTGACCAATATCCATGGTTTCTTTTTGCTGTGGCTGGTGCTGCCAGCCAGGATACTTGCTCTGCATAGCTGGTGAATAGAGGCATGTAGCGAGGCACAGCTGGGCTTCCAATACCTCTTTCAACCAAGGAAGAAACAGATGCTGTGGAGAAAGGCACACAAAGCTTGGAATAACTCCACTTCATGCTTCCCTCCACTGAGGAAGAGATGAAGACAGCAGGGAGAAGCACACAAAGCCCAGCATGACTCCCCCTCATGCTTCTCTCCACTGAGGAGGAAATAGATGCAACTTCCTTGGCAGAAAGAGGCACATGAAGCCTGATATGGCTCCTTCTTCCCCACTCTCCACAAGGAAAAGACAGATGTGGCAGAGAGAGACATGCAAAGCCTGCATAGCTTCCCACCCCCTGCTTCCCTTCACTGAGGAATAGACAGGTGCTCCTTCCTTGGTGGAAAGAGGTACATGAAGCCCAGCTTGGATCCCCCTGCCCCTCTCTCCACTGAAGAAGAGACAGACATGGCAAACAGATGCATATGAAGCCTGGCATGGCTGCCCTCCACAGTTTTCACCATACATTTTAAGTCCAGGAATGTATCCCCCACATTTTAAAGGGACGTATTATACTGCCAAAAGTGTCATACCTTACCTTTCAGTGCATTGTTCTCTGAAGAAATTTACAACACAAAGGGTAGAAAGTGATGCTGAAGAAACATGATATTAAGGACTTTCTCCAGCCCCTCTTGTGTTCCTGATATGCTGCTGTTGTGTTTATGGGCCTAAAGTAGAGTCAGCTTTCCCTAACCCCCCAAAAGAGACTGTCAATAATAGGAGTAACTTCTTATTCAGGTCAGATGGAATGCAGCTTCTTATAGATCTCCTGGTGATCAGGGATCCAAGAGATGGTCAGTGGACATGCTAAATTCTCTTTCTAGATCTAAACTTATTTGGGACTTGTTTTGCATAAAATTCACACATGCTCGTTTTGTACTGACAATAACAGGAAACTGGATTTTCTCTATAGAAAATACTCTGCTCAGAAACATTATTTTCTGTGTAGAAAATGCTGTTCCTTATGCAGAAAATGCTGTTTGCTGTACAATAATACCATGTCCAACTTTCATGCAGAGTAAGTTCTGAACTGCAAGTAGAGTTTCTTGTAGTGAGAAGGTTATTGCTAAAATTATTCATTGCTTCCACCAAGTAGAAAATTGGCAAATAATTACATCCCTAAAAGGAAGCATAGTTAACCTGTAACCTTGGGCAGTCATACTAATTTAACTCATGTTTCTGTTTTTCAAGGCAAGTACTGGTCTATTATAATTAGGACTAGTTATGAACAGCAACTCTTAATCTAGAGCAGGAATGGGGAGTACATAGGCCTCCAGAAGTTGTTAATTTGCAGCTCCTATCAGACTGTATCATTGTTTATGTTTCCAAGGCTGATGGGGGCATCAGTTCAACAATCTAGACCAACAATCTAGATCTGGATGGTATATGTTTCCCACTGTTAGTCTAGATTTAGGATATAGAAGAAGTTTTTTGCAACTTCTGCATATATTTCACCAGTTAAACGATGCTAACCTAATATCAGAATGCCTACTTTACTACAGGTTAACATGGCTATTCTTGGTACAGTTGGGTTTTTTTGTAAACTGCCCAGTTTATACTTCCATTTAGTATGATACCTGTGATGCTAAAAATCCAGAGATTTTTCGGAGTCCCAGAGATTATTGGAAATATATATCATCCCTTGAGAATTAAAAATAGCAGCACCATTAGCTGTGGACTCTTTCACTTCCATTTGAGCAGACCTTGCTTTATTGAACACATTGATTCTACCAGTGATAACTCATTGGCATCTGTACAAGCCCAGAGGTTAAGGCACATTATCATCTAACATCTGTCACTTACGGCTTAAATGGAGCACAAAGTGACAATACTGTACCAGTGCCACAAGGTATAGCAGGCTAAGTGCATGCATTAAAAGTGGCATTGCCTCCGGATCATGACAAATAGCTGTACTTTGGAAGCAGTTGTTTAATGACATGATTTACAGTTCACCAAGAGGAGCAGAGGAGACAGCAAGAGGTCTCCTCGGAGCACAGGGCAGTGAGCAAATAATGCCGTGTAAATGTTGGCACTTCTGAAATTGCAGCATTGACATTGCTTGGCCTCACTGAAGTCAATATCAATCAGTAAACAAACAAATACCTCTGGTTCACTGAACACGAATAAATGAGACACCTTAGCTGTTGGTTCTGTATCCATAGAGAATACAGAGATTGGTTTCTGTGTGGCAGTTTGGCATGATTACAAGTGAACATCCTGTAGATCTGCTGACTCTTAATCAACAAACAGGCACCAAGAAAAGCATTGTGTCAGGAGGCTGAATAATTATACAAAATCACATAAAGAACTGGCACACAGCAAAACATTTCAGGCCAGCCATGAAATCATTTGTTTTAATAGGGTTCGGATAGATAAACACAACTGGCATAGCAACAAAAGATTAGCCATAAAAGGAGTGCTCATTTTTGGTGTTCCTTTCCACCTGGGACAGGAGTCTTGTAGTGCTGTTTGGGGCTCACAGCAACAGATGATGATTTTATGAATGGGAAAAGGGAGGACTCATCCCCCTGCCACACTTTCCTTCTGAAATCCAGTATGATGGACACACCTTCCAGTCTACTTCTTTATTATTTCATGCTGTGCTTTTATCAGCTATTGACTCTTCCTTCTAAACTCTTCTTTCGGTTTTACTGTAAGGTTACTCCAATTTTGGAAAAGTTTATGTGCTTTTCAGGGGTTATGACAGTGTTTAGCTGAGACTCAGACATTCCTCTGCATGAAATGATATAGGCAGAAGTTGAACAATTACAAGGAACAAGTTCTTTATTTTAAAAGATTTCTTTATAACAGCAAGCATCAAGCTGGCTCTCTACTTTGCATTGGTTTCTAGCAGTCCTTGAACTCTGATGATATAGCTGGGGAATTATTCTTTCTAGAGTGTAGGAAATGGGAAATCTGTCTCTCTTCTATTTCTTCTTTATCATTTTCCTCATGAAACCTACCTGTGTATAGTACAAGGTTTGGAGTTCTTTAATCTCATGACATAATCTTTTTGATGTGCTTTTCTGTCTCAAATGCTAAAATGTACCTAAATTGGCAGGGGTTTCATTTGTTGCTCTGTCTCAGGCAGCAAAATGTCTTTGGCTGGTTCTGTTTCTCAAGACATCAGATCATGCCCAGTCCCCACCAAGGTATATATTTTGCAGAGATTCCACTTTTTGCTTTGCCTTTTAATTTGCAACCACATGGCTTCCTGTGTACCTGGGGAAATCCTGAAAGTACAAAAACTCCAACCTTGTCTTCCCCCCTCCCACCTCACTGATAGACAAAGAACCACCAAGTTTGGTGAGGGGAGGAATAATTTGTAAAAATGCAAGATACCGTTCAGTTAATTAAGATGCAAGTTAAGTTAATTAAGGTGCAAAGACCGAAGGTTAATTGTGTTCCAGTTCACACATTAGTTTGTGAAGTGAATTAGGCTGGTTTGTATTCAACTGCAAGCCAAACCAATTTCTCCGTGTCTCTAGTTGGGATTTAGAAAGAAAGAAAAGATAGCGAGAGAGACAGTGACAAAGACCAAGCAGTAGCTGTACCCACATGACCTCCCGCATCTGTTGCATACACATATAGAAGAAATATAACTTTTCTCTTTGCCAATCTTTACTTTAGCAGTGTTTCCGCCAATTTGCAACATACATTTTACCCTTCATGGGATACTGAGCATGTGGATCATGAAGGAGAGAATCTAGAATCAAAAGAACACTGCAGCTCTCTAAAATAGTCTGTATTGGCTATAGGTTCATACATAAGGTATACCTTGCATAGTCCCAGAAGTCTGAGGTACCTTTTCTATCACACTTTAACTTCCGTTGCTACATCCTATGCAATCCTGGGGCTTGAAATTTGGGGAGGAGTACTAAGAATTCTTTGCCACATAGCTATAGCACCTCACCAAACTACAAATTCCAGGATGCCTTAGGATACAGTCACAGCAGTCAAATCATAGAGTTATAATTTTATAGCAGTAGCAGTTAGCAGTTTCTATACCACTTATCAGTGCTAAGCACTCCTTAAGTGGTTTACAATGAGTTTAGCTAATTGTCTCCAACAAGCTGGGTACTCATTTTATTGACCTCTGGAAGGATGAAAGGCTGAGTCAACCTGGAGCCCTGCAGAATCGAACTCACAATGTTGTGGCTGCAGTACCAGCATTTAATCACTGCACCACCAGGGCTCTATTGTATGTCACCATTGACACTTTGTCCCCTCTTTCATTGAAACAAAGAAAGAATGTAAGTCCTGTTGGATCATGACAAACCTAGTTCAGCATTATGTTCATATAGTAACCAATCAGATTCTTATGGAAAGTTGGAAAGTCCACACAATAAGCACAATAGTACAATCCTGCTTGCGTTTCCAGCAACTGGCATTCCAAGGGATGATGCCCTAGATACTGAGATGGGTCTCCCTTGTTTGCAGTTTATGTGGTGACATTGCTTCATCTTCATAGCCAGTCTAATGGCAGAGGCAGCCTGAGTGGTTTCTTGGGGTTGCAATATTTTTAGAGTCACCCACAAGCAACAACTGCTTAACCCAAGCAGTTCATCCCAGGATACCTCATGATGTTGAACAAAGAAGTTAGCTCGAACCTTTGGAGTCATCCAGTGCAGGTATTTATGGATACCAAGCTGCCACAGTTTCTTCCCATGCATTTGCTGATTCCATACTGAAGACAATTCATGGCAAAGGTCGTCACCTGCTCTATGTCTCATGACAGAAATAGGGCACAATGCACCAAGAACCTCATCTGCTCTGTGGTTGGGAACTTGCATAAGAGGAGAGCTCACATTTCATGCTTTTGCCCATCAAAGTGCAAGTGCTCTCTTTCTGTGCTTCCTATGAAGATTCCACAGGCTTCTTACATGACATCAAGGCACATGATGTATTTAGAACACATTCTGTTGAAATTAATTGAATACATAAAAATCAAAAAGAGTTGAGAAAAGGATGTTAAAGATTTATGAATGCTAGTGAAATGATTAGAGCACACAAAAGCTTTGAATCTCAAAGCCAGCCTTCCATCTTGTTCTTACATATCCGCCTCCTTTGATCATCCACCCTTCAAACTTTTACATGGCTTTTATGTGCTCTTATAATTGTTCCACTAATACTGTTGAAGATTAAAGGTACGAGTCAAATTCAAGCCTGATACTGGGGGAGGGGAGAGGGTGATCAGGCTTAATCCTGAATAAACGTATGCACGTGAGGGCTTCTTAGTCTATTGCCTTTGTTGGTTGCTACTTTTTTCATTTGGTCGTTGCATGATTGCTGCTCTGAAGGTTGGGGAAGAATTGCCAGTTTAGTTCCATTCCTATGTGTCCTTAACTTTTTGGCATGCCCAATTTCAAAAGCAGGTTTGAGTATCGTGTGGCCCTCTGGATGTTGGGCTGCAGTTCTGAGCAGCTCAAGCCTGTATAACCAATAGCAAAAAATACTGAGATTTGCAGTCCAGCAACATTTGGAGGGTCATATGATTCCCACTCCATTCTAAAGTTTCCATTCCAGAGTTAGGTCATGTATACAAGACACTTTGCTGCAAGAGTTGAAAGTCAAAAGAGCAACCACCCTCATTCCACCTATAGAAGCCAGCTGGATTGGCAGTATACATTTGATATGGAGATTGAGGCCTTTTCCGCATTTTGTTTTTAAAACGGGGCAGCGCATCCTCCAGCAAGGATGTTTGCACTTGGGGGAGAACAGGGTCTGGACTACTTTCTGTAGTTTCGGACTTCAGCCCGCTCCGGAATGACCGGAACTGATGGTTCGCCGTGCTATTGAAAGACCGCTTAAATCAGGTCTTTCAGTAGCCCGGCACACCCCAGTCCGTCGCTGCGCTCCTGTGCAGATTTGCAGGCTCACAACAGCGCGAGGCTGCAGATCTTCTGGGGGCGGGCTTCCAGCTGGTGAGCTTCTCCAGTTGGTGGAGAGCCTCCACCAACTGGAAGCCTCCATTTTCATCCCCGGAGCAGTGTGTAGCGTGGGCACGCACTGCTCCGGATCAGCGTGGATCGTTGGAGGGAACGCGCCAGTCCGGTGAGTAAAAGACTGCCCCGTTTTCTTCCCATGGTGCGAAAAAGCCCTCATTCTCATCTTCTTTAACATTGTATGATGATGGATGTATGATGACTGCAGGTTACCTTAGTAAGCTTAGGGCAGATGTTTAGGAAATAGAGTTCTGTCCTTCAAATGAACTACCCACTCCACACTAACATCTTCCATTTTAATCAACCACATCGCTCAGCTCAATGGTAGTACTAGCCCAGTATATAGAACACAATATGCAGGCAAGCAGGTTGCCAGGACCTGTACAGTGATATTTAAAAATGAGTGAAATAAAACCAGTATGGGTGGAGATGGCCATTACTGAGCATAATGCTCATCTTCATGAAACTCCTTATAGTGACTAGGCAATTTCTACATATGTTCAGTGGTTTACCCCAGTTGAGTGCTGCCATGGCTGCCTGCTGCTGCATTGGGGCTGGAAGAATGCATGTAGCTACCAAAGCACAGCACTGTGTTTCTCCTTCATCCTTATCTTTATCATCATCATCATCATCATCCTTATTTATTTTTAATTTATTCCAAACTGTAATGCAAGAGATTCATAACAGTAAAGAAATAATCAATATGTGGGTACAAACACAGATGCACAGAATTATAGATATATTAATGACAGCAGTATTAATATTATATCCACATTAGCTTATAAAGTCCTTGAAGTTAACATTACACCAAATATAGGAAAAGACAATTTTAGTTAGTAAACTTTCACTAACAAATCCATCATAGCACCATCAAGACTACACTGAGTATACTCAAACCCAGTTCAGGTGTTACTTATCCTATTGTCTTCAGCATGGGAGTAGGGGAGTTCTTAGTGCTAGCCTCTCTGTTATTACAGTTCCAGTGAACAGAGAGATACACTGAAGGCACTGATAAATAGTAATACACCATCCAAGAAAGTGCAGTTCCATGAATGGAATTCTATTCTTTAGTCCCAACTAGAGTAGGTCCATTGAATCAACTGAATCATTGAATGTTGACTGTTTAGGACCTTTCTGCACATGATGGCATCCCCATACGGGGACCTTATAGTTGTGGGACCACAATGATGCTTCTGCAAAACATTGTCACAGTCCCATCCTTCTTGCATCATCAGCCAGCATGATCATGGGATAAATCATTGACAGAGTTTCTCTGTCAATGACCCCCCAATTGTATGATGCTCCCGTACTTAACTGCCATGCGGAAGGGCCAGAAGTGTGATGGTTCCTGCCCCAGCACAGCATGGCTAAGAGCATGGCTGTGCTGCGGAAGGAAGAGGCACATCCCTCATGCTCCCGTCTGCAGGGAGATGGTTGGATGTGGAGGAGAGCATTCCTGTTGCACTCCCTTCCTGCCAAAGGTGTTGCTGGGATCATGGCTGGAGGACAACGAGACAAGGTAATGTGCAGATATGGCCTTAGTCAACATGTAGCTAAATCCAATTGTTTCAGTGGCTCTATTCTAGGTAAGAATAATAATAGGATTTAGAAACAGTTACATTTGTGTAACTCTGCTTCTGCTTCTACTGAAATAAAACAAAGTACAATTGCATGTGTAAAGGAAGTTGCACATCTGTATGGCACTAACAGGATTCCAACCAGAGTGGACAACCATGGACAGCCAGACGGATGGGAGGGACTCCAAAGTGCAAGAGATATTTCAGTCTTTTATATGTTCTTGTGCACGTTGTTGCTTTGAGCTGCCATTTAACCACTGTCCTGGTGGTGCAGTGGTTAAATGCTGGTACTGCAGCTACAAGGTTGTGAGTTTAATCCTGCTGGGCTCCAGGTTGACTCAGCCTTCCATCCTTCCACAGGTCAGTAAAAAGAGTACCCAGCTTGTTGAGTACCTGCTTAGAGAACACTTAGCTGATAAACGGTGTAAAAATACACATGATATTGCTATTCACATGCTATTATTTTTGGCTCTTGAAACTGCTGATTCTGTTTTCATATTAGTGGCCTGTGTGCTCTTATGGAACACGCCAATATTTAGCATAGATCTGTTCAGCTTTACAATCTTGGTATCAGTCAGTCTCTTTGGCTGACTTTTATATTCTGGCTGTTTTCTGCACCCTATAGTTTCTTTTCTTTTTCACTCTGATATCCAAGTTACCCTTCTAACAGCCATGAAAACAGAAAATTCTCTAGACACATCACTCACCTTGTAAAGAAACTGATGATGGCAGTGGAGGAGGAGAATAGGTACTCCCAAGATTCTGGTTTCAGGAAAGAATTGTGAATATTGGCATGGTTTTTAGGAAGGCATGTTGCAAAAAAAGCCCCCTCCCCCGGCTCAAATTCAATTGTCAGTTTACCAAACAGTAAATGTTCTAACATTTTTGTTTGGTCTTTTTTTCTTCCTTTGCTTCATATTCTAAAATGTGAAAAAAGAAAAGGAAAGAAAGAAAAGATGGTTTTACCAAGTAGTAAACCTTCTCTGCTTATTCCACATGGTAAGCTGTTCATTGTTATTCATCTTCTTCTATGAAAAAAATAGTCCCTGGAAGTATCAAAATTTTCAAGTTCTTCTTGCTTTAATTTTATCTGTATATTTGAGATTTTGCATCTAAATTCTTTCTTGAAATATCCCCAGGTTTCCCTCACTCCTCGCTCTTTTGCTTCCTTCCTCCTTTCCCTCCCACTGATCATATGTCCACATGTAGACTTAGGTAACAT
The DNA here is from genome assembly GCA_948474755.1 of Ctenosaura bakeri. Taxonomy (NCBI): domain Eukaryota; kingdom Metazoa; phylum Chordata; class Lepidosauria; order Squamata; family Iguanidae; genus Ctenosaura; species Ctenosaura bakeri. The sequence continues at coordinate 52,857 of CAOLHI010005525.1, forward strand.
TTCAGAAACAGACTTTCATCAATTTCCACTGAGCCTTTTTAAATTATTGTTCAGGTGATATAGTTAAAGTGTCAAAATACTTTACCAATATTACTCCAGTGAAGCATTTGGGACATTTTCTTTTATAGCTAGCATTCCTCTTTCCCAGGCTTAATCTCTATTGAATATGAATCTGGAAAACAAAAATAACTGTGCTTCTTAGCAGTGGCCATCTTATCTAGTCTTGGTATAAGACAAACAGCCATGGAGAGCTGGGAATGAAAATTCCTTGATAATGCTGGGATTTCCCTGAGAATACTTTGGGATGGGGGAAACACCATGTAGATCTCCAAAATAAACATCCAGAGGATATTTATTTTAATTTTAATGTTTTATTTTTTTATTCCTTTGCTCCCTGTTTTTAATCATGTTGTGAGCTGCTTTGGATCCCAGTCTGGAAGAAAAGGAGAATAAAAATGAAACAAACAAACAAGAAGCAAATAAATAAGAAATCAGAAAGGGACAATAATGTAGCTCTGTCAGTCCCTACTGCCCTGTGTGTTGTATTAACAAGGTGCTTTGGCACCATTACCAATTCCAGGCCAAACTTCCTAAATAGCAATAAATAGGAGACATTGGTGGTGGGACTTGCACTGATTAAAAGGTAACTAGGAGAGGAAGAACAGACATACGGAGCGGGTCATCTTCCCTTGAATGCTTATGTGCGACATTGCTTTGTATGTTGCACTGTCGATCAAGAAATTCTCACCATAATGATTCTAACCTAGTTTGACTTAGATAAAAGGCAAGTGTGAGATGTTAAGTCCAACATACAGCCTTTTTGCACCTTACCTTTTCGCGGAGGTGGGGGGCAGCGCTCAAGCGAGAAGCCTTCGGAGGAAGGCTTTCGCGTCCCTGCTACTTGGGCTTCGCAGCAGCTTCCTGGTCATGTGAGCGCTCCGCCTGCACCCCTCCCCTTCCTACCACAGCGCAGCCTGGGAGTTGCAGGTTAGAGCTGTGGTAGGAAGTGCGACTGTCGCGGCTCAAGAGGCTGCGCACGGCAGGTAAGTACACTCCATGCCCCTGAGCATTGTGCGACCGTGCGGCACTTTCGGCTTGAAGTTGAAAATAAAAAAATGCTTGCGTGGTTCGCGTCACACTCTTGAGCGTCACGTAAATGTGAGTGCGTCATGCAGACCACTCCTCACATTTACGCAATGCTCAAGGGGCCCTTTCACTTAAGAAATGCCGTGTGAAAAGGGCCATAGTTTGGAACACTATGTTGCATTGTTGAATGCTTATTTGGGTTTATAGCTCACCCTGTCCAAGTAGGGAAGATAACAAAATATATGCAAAATAATGTTTTTTAAATAAATGTCCTTCCCTGATCCTAAAGCAACTTCCAAATTGGTCCTATAATCTGTTATTTTTTGTTGTTTTTGTCAACTGCCATCAAGTTGTCTTTGACTGATGGAATGAGAGGCCTTTCCATATGAGTGACTTGATTAAGTCTATCTACCTGTAATGTGGTCTTCCCTTTTTTTCCCCTACTGCCTTCTCTGTTACCAAGGATTATTGTCTTTTCTAGTGAGTCATGTCTTACTACAACTTTTATAATCCTTGCTACTTGACCATATTGAGTGCAGCTTCTATTGAATTTCCTTAACATCAGGAGAGAGAAAGCTTCCATAATCCTGCCCTTGAGGATCCAGAGTCCACAGAGACTGCTCCCCATGCCTGGTGGAGAGGTGAGAATCACAGAATGCACAAAGGAGTTTAAGTAAACATTATGGAAACATTACACACATATACACAATGCACACAGACCTCACCATTTTGAACTTTCATCTTCAGAATGTTAAAATTGAGAGTATGTTCTTTTAAAAAAATATTTAATGGAAAATCATTGTATTAGATAAGGACTGCTGCTCTCTTTTCTTAAAGGATATGGTTTTGATCTTCAGTTTTTATGAGACAGAACATTTTACATATATACCACATGCAGCCATTAGCTGGCAAGGGAACATGGAATGGGAGAGGATATTGAGGGTTTTAGAAGGTGTTTAAAAGATATGCCTGACATAACAACCATTTGCTTTGGCCTCTTGCACTACATATTGAGAGCTAAGGAAAGAAATCTGCAGGCAACAGGCAGACTGCTAATTCACTCAGGACCAGAGCTTCTTTCTGAATGTTCCAAGGGACACACAGATGTTCCATGTTCTCCAGGATACATTTGGTTGGAAGTTATTGCTTGTGTCATTTCAGCACATGTAAAACTCCTTAATGTTTTATGAGGACTTAACTATTGCCTGAAATGGTGTTGCTCTTAGAAACCAAGATGCTATTGTGAGGAAGTCCCTAAAGACTTTGCCAGGTGCCCAAGAGAACGTGTCCTGCTTGGATGCATCTTAGCAGCTGAGCAGCTGGGAAGATTTTATACTGCTAAGAGGAATTTTTTAATTAATTGCACAACTGTAGGATTGTCATGAAACAGCTGAACAGTCCTCTAGAGCCCTTGCTGTGATTCTTTTAAAAACAGTGTCATGTCAAAGCAGCTTCTATTGATTCATGGGGAAAGATATATGAATATCTGGTGTTTCAGTTCAGGTGCACAAGAGATGTTGTCCCCATGAGTGTAAGTAGTATTGACCCCAAACATTCTTTACTCAAGCTCTTTTTCCAGTAATAGAACTTGAGACATCTCAGCACTAGACATACATTTACTTTGTGTGTAGGACACTGTTTGTAATGTGATGTGAATGTCATTGTGTATCATGTACTGAAATAGCAAACTTAACCTTCTAAGAGCTGGTCATTTATTCCTCTCACAAGACATCAGCCATACAAAAGAGGGCAGTGTCAGCATGCTTGGGAGGAACTGCAAGGTTTGCAGAAACAAAAAACATACTTTGGGTGAAAAATCTTTATCCCAGAACAACATTATGAAGATTTAGCATGATCAAGAGCCACAGATTAATTACAGCTCCCCAAATTTGGGATCTCCTCCAAAAGGATGCCAAAATTTGCAATTGTTTTGCAGCAACTCCCCTCAACCCCCAAATTTTGCCACCAAATCTGACTAACCAATAATGCAGACCCTGGGTTCATAATTAACATCTCAAAATCCAACACTGTCTGATTTAGCCTGGGTTCATAGTTAACAAAAACATCCACAGATTGCTCATGGACTCTTGAAGGAGGGGAAACAGAAGGATGAGTGGGATGAAGGGGAAATAAGGCGTCGTCAGAAGAACCCTTCCATCCTGTGACATTTTCTTGGAAGGATCCTTTTGCTCTTGCGTTATTGCAGCTGAGGAACTAAGCTTCACAAAGTGATTAAGTCATTATACCAGTGATTCTCACCTCTGGGAGTCTTCAGATGTTGTTGGAGCACAACCACTATATTCAGCTTCTGTAGTAAACAAGAACTGCACACAAAGTGTAATCTCTTCAGTTCTGCTTGGGTTCTCATAGAGCAATACTTTGCAACCAGGAAGGGTTCAGATGTCATTAAATTTCAACTCCCAACATCATCCCCTAAAAAAATATTAGGCTGGGAGTGGACTAAGTATGCAGTGAATTCAATACCATGTTATACCTGAACAGAATTCTGATCTTCACATTTCACACAGAGATCCTAGCAAAAAGATCCTCCTGGGCTAAGTTCTCTCCTGTCCCCTAGAAGATTGATTGATTCATTTGCTGACTGAATCATTACTTGATTAAAACATTTATAGCCTCCCTCTGTCATAAGATTTCTGGATAGGTACAATCAAATCAGGTGTACTACAGTCAAATTCCCTTTGCTCGTAATGATCAGAGATGCAGCAGCTAATCTAAATAATTTAAGATAAAAACTGAGCTTTCAAAAAACATATAGAAAATGGAACAGTTTTTAAAAACTGATCCATTTTTTGTGTTTTTTTCTGAAGGCTTAATTTTGCAGTGGCATATGGCTACAAGCAATTAAAAAATTGAAACTTCCAGCATCTTTTACCATTGGCCATGATGGCTGGGGTTCTGGGAGTTGAAGTCCAACAGCATCTGGAGCCTCCCTCCTCCCCACAGTTGAGAACCAATGGCACAGGGATTAGGACAGAGATCCAGTCTGCAGTGCTTCTGTCCAGACCATGGGTCAGGAGTACCTGCTGTCTTCCTATGTGAAGGTCTGAAGGGTGTGGGATTATTTTGCATCACTTTTCTATTAGGCACCCCACCTTGTAATGAATTTATGCTAAAGATGTGCAAAGTGTATAAGGGCCCAGAGCTGAGTGTTAGAACACATATTTTTAATGCCAAAAGCCCAGATTCAGTCCTTAGCATCATGAGTTAAAGGAGACCAGGAAGCAGAGCTAAATTAGACAAGTCTTTGTCTCAGGTCTTAGGCTGTTTTCTATGCAAATCACCCATGTAAGAATTTTATGCAGAACGAATCCCCAATTATAGCTTTTTCTGTGCAGAAAACATGCTGTTTTCTGTGGAAAAAGAAACATAAGAATTTTGTACAGATTAAGTCCTGAACTGTGAAGATTCTCATCAGTCCATTAGAGTTTCTAAATATTCAAAAAAGAAAAATGCATTTTCCAACCATTTTTCAAATATTTTCAGATAATCTTTCCATCTCTATGTTGTGTTGCCAGGGCTCATGTTTTACTCAACTCTGCATCCACCTTCTGGCTAGAAGCAAAGCATTCCTTATCCTGTAACAAGAAATAATCCCCTCATTTCACCTTGACTGGAAACATCCTCTTTAGCTTAGGCCATTCCTGCACCAGATAGTTATAGTCAAAGGCCCCTCTCTAAACTGCAAACCCCAGGATTCCATAGGAAGTTGAAAGTGGAATAATAGCACTATAACAGTGTAGTGCAAAAGTGGCCTTAGTCTTAATTTCCAAACTGAAAAATATATTTTGTATATGTGCATTTGAATGCTAAGCTACGAGCAACTGTGGTTGCTCTACACTACATTTAATGACAGATGTTGCCCAAGGAATCTCAGGGCCTAAGATGCTCCTGAACTGACAACACTATAATCTAGTTTGTCTTTTATTAGAACTCTCCGTTCTACCAGTTAGCCCCTGGATGCAAATAATTGTTCAAGAGAATAAATATGCTAAGAATTCCTGAATACCTACTTAGCTCAGGAATTTCACTTAAGCATTCATTCCTGTCGCCTTTCCAATAGTTCTTTTTCAGTAGTCTAAGGCCCTTTCCACACCCTTTTTGTGAGGACATCCAGTTGGGATCCTAGCATCGACTCTGCCAGGAGAGGAGTGCGATGGGGCCACACCCTTCTGCAGTGGCTGGCTCTGCGGTGAAGGAAGTGCAATGGACACACCTCTTCCTTCTACAATGTAGCTGGGTACCTTCCCAGGCTGCACTGGGGCAGGAAGTGCAGCCATTGCACTTCTTGGGCTTCCACAGGATGGATAACTCTGCCATGGTGGTGTGATCGCAGGTCATTGATGGGGAAAACCCATGAATGATTTAATCTGTGATTGCGCTACCTGGGGATGGGACCACGACGACGTCATGCAGGAACATTGTTGTGACCCCATCCTTCTTCCATCCCCACGGTGGGTTGGTAGGGTGGTGTGGAAAAGGCCTAATTTAAGAGAGGGAGGCAAGTCCTTTTCCTACTTCGTGTCATTAGACACTGGGAACCAGACTGCTGACTTACTGTAAGTTTCTTTTAATTTTATTATTTTTATAATTTATAACACAAACACAAAAATAAAACACCATGTGGTACAACTAATAATAAAACAAAAAGATTTCAACCAAAAAAACTTACATTATTATTTCTCTCCTATATAATTACAATCAAAAACTTATTCAGCTTTTTCTATATCCAATTACTTATATATTTTTATTACCTATCTCTAATTCTTATTCTCATTATACTCATTATTATTATAGTAATATCATTCTTAATTCTATATTTTTCCCTTAAATTTAATACTATTACTAAATATAATCTTGTTACTTAACATATTAACCCCAAAGCCGATTATATTTTAACTTATTTTTCATTTTTGTTTTTTGTTTGTTTTTGTTTTGTTTTGTTTTTTTACAAATTTAAACAACTCAACTCGAATTTAAACAAAACACCACATTATTATCACAACAAAGGGTAACCCACCCCCCAGAGTCAACTTTTTATTTAATCCATTTTCCAAAATTGCCATTCTTCTTGTGAAAGGGTAACTTTACCATCTCTTATCAAAGCTTTTTCCAAAAATATTTTCCAAATTTCTTCAAAATCATTCCCTTTTACTAAACCTTTCATATATCTAATTCTACATGTTAATTTATCATTAATTGCGATATTCCACACTTCTTTATACCATTCCTCTATTTGAAGTTTTTCATTTGTTTTCCATATTTTTGCTATTATTAACCTCGCTGCAGTTAACAAATTTGTCATTAGTTCCTTTGTTACCTGGGTACACTTAACCTCATTATAAATAGACAGCAACCCTATATTTGTGAGTTTCTCAGAGAGTTACCAGAAGGACCAGCTCTTCCTTCTCCCTTGCCATGCTTCTTTATGGGATATGACTTTGAAGAGAAAGGATTTCACCTGAAGGAAAGGAGGAAACAACCTTGATATTTCCTTCTCTGGTAGTACTAGAATTGTCATGAATGAAATGAGGAGGTGATGGAGAGAGATTTCATGTTACAGTAAACACTCTTTGCTGATCCTTTCCTGATCAGTTTCCAGACTTTCTTTTGCAATAGGGGGCATAAGGGTCTTCCATAATAGCAACTGTGGTCTTGTGGTAACATAGCTAGCGGAAATATTGCTGTAAAATAACGCTATCTGATGTATCATTTGTGTTCTACAACTGTGAAGAAACCTTAAGGCTCAGCATTCCTTTATGTGTGAAATTTTAATCGGTCATATAATTACAGACTGCATAATAACATGCTGGCACTTGGGAGCAAGACTAAGATTAAGTGTGAAACCCAGACGTTGGCATTTCCTGAATTTTGAATGATTAACTGTGCAAATGTACACTGTTTTTTCAGTGTAGCTTCCCCCTCTACCCTGCTCTAAAATATAATGGAAACACTCTAAGAAAAGAGTCATTCTGTCTAAAACTACTGCTTTGGAATCACAACACTGCCCCACGAGGGCTTTTCATCTGTTTTCATGACAATATTTTAATCTCGTAATTAATTAAAATACTTTCCCTTCCTAAGACTCTTCCTTCTTACTCATTGGCATGGTCTGCTTGGAAGAAAACAAATGCGGCAAAAAAAAAAAAAAATCTGCACATTTGTGACAGGGGGATGATACTTGGCTATCTAGCTTGTTTAAACCCCTCAGAGGAAACACAGATATTCTCGGGGCAATGTCAGCGATTGGATAATCACAGTTCCTGTAATTTGACAACTGAAGGCAAGTGTATGAGGGGACTTCAAAGATCAGAAGCTATCTGATTCTTTCTTTTAATTACAGATACTCAGCCATACCATGGTTTTTCTCTCTCTCTTTTTAATTGACTTGATTGAAAACCCACTGACTTCCATGGGCTTTATTAGATTTAAGACTAGACCCCATGCCCTGACTTTTCATTGCAGGCCATAAATATGGAACATATTTAGGCACAGTAGTTTCCTCTGTGTGCACACTTTAATGCATAAGTTTCTGCTGAGCTGGCTTGGTTTAATTGGAGGAAAGCAGCAGAAAAAGCAGTGGTCTCTTTTTCCACAGGGGCGAGGGGATTATTTTCTGCTGTAGTATTCCTAAAATAGCAACTATTATATATTAATTTCAGTCTTAAAAATAAATAAATAGCCAGTAGGGCTACTGAGGAATGGTTATTTTTCTGTCCTTCTAAAACCACTTTGGGAAGTCAGGAACTAGGGAGAGCACTTATTGTCATACTCCCACTGCCTGATAATTTTTAAAAGGAGATAGACAAGGGAGGGAGGAAAGCCATGTTCTTCCTTCAAATGCCCACCTATCTGCAGCCATTCAACTCCTCTTGAGCACTCCTCTTGAGCACATATTGTTTTACTATCACCAAACATGCAAGGAGTGATTGGATTGAAGTGATTGTCTGAAGCAGCATCCTCCACTTACCTTTAACTATCCTTTTTGACAGTTCTGAGCACTGAGCCAGTGTTGTCGTTGTAAACTTTGAAGTACAAATGTTCATCATGATAGTTCTTACAGTAGTATGCAGCCCTCTGAATGTTGTTAGCATTGGGAATGCTGAGAGTTGCAGTTCAACATGTGGAGTGGTGTCACATGATTCTCACATCTGCCCTATATTCATGCACTCAGGGAAAATTCAACAATGCAGGCAGCTGTGTTGATCAATGCTAATAAATCAGTTTGAGCAATTTTCATCTTCATCAGGAGGAGGCCTTATACCTAATGGATCTTAACTGACCATTGCAAGACAAGAGCACCTCAAAATATTTTGCATAAGGAAGAGCTCACAAGAATATATAGGAACTGGGTAAATTCATCCCACTGCCCTCAATCCCAAACTACTGTAAGGATGGTGTCTAAGCTCAGTAGAAACCGGGAAGCCTGAATGGAGTGGCAAATATAATTGTCCTTGCCCTTAAAAAAAAGCAAAGCTCTGATCTTGCAAGCCCTGGTTGTACTACACCAATAGATTGAGTTTAAAGAGAAGAAAGAAGTGAATGATACATAGCAAGAAGGATCTGGCCCACATAGAGACCAGAACTCAGTATTGGTATTAAGAACAAATATCTCTCCCCCTCCCTGCTGAGTCTGGCACAGTTAGAGGTTTTATAAATAAGGTTCCAGGTACAAAAAGGATGTAAGCAATAGGAAAAGGGGAAGACCACATTCCAGGTGGATTGACTCAGTAAAGGAAGCCATAATCCTGATCTTGCAATACCTGCACAGATACCACTGTAACTATGGTGCTATGTAGTGGATTGTGGCCAGACCCTTCCCAAACCCCACTTAGTGGTAAGCAGCCGCTAGGAACAATGGGAGTCCATTCCTCTGTTGATTGAGAAGCAATTGCCTGACATTTCCACCCTTTCCTGTAAGTGATCTCTGGCTCAACAGGCAGAAAAAAGTCCCCTTGTTTCAAATCTCCTTTGTACCAGAGATCACTTGCATGGAGCAAGAAGAAAGTCTGGTGGTTGGAAACAGACCCCTGTCGATTCTGGTTGCTGCTTATTGGTAAGTGGGTTGGGGGACTTTCACATTCCCTACATAAGCCCAAACTAAGGCTATGTAGAAATCAGTGGCGGTGCTTGGAGTGTGTGGAGTGGGAGTGGGAGGGGGCATGGCTATGGTGCATGGGGGTGTGGCCAGGACATGTAGGGTCTGGCTAGAGGTTACGCCATCTGAAAAACATTGTTGCCTGGGGCGAATCACCTCCATCGTCCCCCTGTCCCTACACAACTGTGTAGCAGTTATGAATGCACAAGTGTAGGATACATATTCATAACTGCCCAACAGGATTTTAGCCAGCATCTTTTAGAGGATCCCCATAACATGAAGCCACCTTGATGACACACAACAACTACTATTAATATAACAATACCTTACTTTTTAAAGTCAGGTGCTGCCTTGCTCCTAAACATACAGGTTGACCTCCTCAGAATAAATCTGATGATGACCTAAGGAGAATTTTTTTTCTTGGTTGAACTGTGATTATGGATTATGTAGAGTGATTGAGTCACTGTGAGAAATGATGGTTTAGTAGACAAAAGAGCTGAACCATATTTCTTGTGATTCTTTTAAGCCCACCAGAGTATAATAATAAGAAAAAGGGAGGGAGAAAGATCCTTTCTCTTTCATAAGGCTGACTGCTTCTGGAAGGGAGGACTTTACTAGTGCAAAGCAGAGGGAAAAATCAATCCTTTTCCTATAGGAAAGAGAAGTGTCTGTCTCAGGGTGGCAGTGATTAGGATGAAGAGAAGACGGAAGAGCAAGAGGGGAAGGGGGATGCTTTAAACTATACTCAATTTTTCCTCAGAGCTAAGACACAAGGCAGCCTATACAAAACAGATACACAGCAGTGCTAGAAATGAGGTTTGGTTCCAATGCCCATCAGAGGACTGAGACCCCGTAGAAACAGATCATGCTGAGAATCTGGTTTACAAACATAATAACATAGAAAGATGGCTTATGTTGGATGAGATTTAGTTCATCTAGGCCAATATTATCACCTCTGACTGGTAGCAATAGGTTTCCAGCTTTCCAAGCAGGCTTCATTCCTTGTCCCACTTAGATACTTCTGATATGTGTGAATAGTCTCTTATTCACATTCTAACCAGTCCCAACCACTTAATTTCCAAAATTTAATACAATTTGGTGTATTCGGGATGATATGGTGTACTCAAGGTGCTGTGGTGGTACACAAGTAACTGCTCCAAGCTCCTAAAGCCGCCCAGATGCCTTCATTATTATTATTTTTTTTTAAATTGGGTAATAATACAGAGTTGCTGCCATTGTTCACTCAAATTTCCAGCAGGCTCATTCTGCTTTATTAAAGCAGGGCCCTTGGGAGCCAGGAACCAAGCCATTTGATGGTGGCTGGTCCCTTTCAGCAGATGTACAGCAGACCAGTGCTGAGTGCTTGATAATAACACTACATAACAGATGGATGAATCAGTGAGATCTCCCCAGAGTGCTCAGGACACTAGTCAACCCTGGTTAAAGAAAGAGATATCTGTCATTAAGGCAGTGAATGTCAAAAGTGATACAGAGATAATGTATTATTATGTATGAATAATATATGGTAGAAAGACTATGGGTCTTTCTGCACTACAATGTTATAGCGCTACTATTCCACTTTCAACATCCTGTGGAATTCTGGGGTTTGTAGTTTACTGAGGCCAATGAGCTCTCTGGCTGAGAATTCTAAATGCCCCTTCCTAAACTGCAAACCTTAGGATTCCATAGAATGTTGAAAGTGGAATAATAGCACTATAACAGTGTAGTGTGGAAAAACCCTAAGTGTTCTCACACATAACAGTTTTTATTGTCTGTGGCTTCCCAAGTTTCCTAATTCCTTCCCAATTAGAATTATGCAGTGCCCAAATATAAAGTGAAACATTATTTTCATAACAAGAGAAAGTCAAAAGCAGCCCCAAACTTTAGCCTACCTCTAAGTGATACAAGCAACTAGAGCAGACCCAATAAATCAGTGAGATTTACACACATGTTGACTGATCAACTGTCCATTGACTAAGGCCATTTCCACACCATACCCCATTGGCACATTCTTCCATCACAATGCCAGCATTGCCTTTCGAGTGATGGTAGCAGGTTAAAAATGCTCTTTTCCAGACTCTTCTGCCTTAAGTGGATGAGTAGCGGCTTCGCTATCAGTGTTCCTTCCACACTACAGTGACTTTGGCCACTTCTTTTCCCCACCTTCACTCTGCCCCACCACCCCTGATTGGTTGATGGTTTTTTTCTTGGAAGTCATACTAGCACAGCAATGTTGTAATGGCATGACACACCACACCTATTGCACCCTTGCACTATAATGCTTAAAAATGTGTTTAAAAAATAGAAAGTTTAACTCAAAAGAGAAATTTAAAATAAACATGGAGAAGTGATAGATTTTGATGTTAGCATGTCATGGGAGTAGCTGAGGGAGGGACAACCTGGGCAGGCCCACACCCTGCCCACGCTTGGATCCAGGAGGACAGGAAGCACTATCAAGTGCTATTACAGTATCACACTGAGCTGGCTGACAGGATTGAAGTGCTAAAGAAGGATCTTAATGGATTTCTTTTCTGGAAATGGTATAAGGCAGTTTTGCAACACTTAGGGACAGGATAGCAGCTAGATAGTGACAACACTGTGTGGTAGCACGACTCCTGGACTGGAAACAACATGCTGATTTTGTGGGATAGCAATTCATGCAGAAATGGGTCAGTTCAAAATGGGATGAAAAATTGGATTTAGACCATCATTTTTCTTGCCTCTTGGTATAGATACAGTGAGTTCTCGGTATCCACTAGGGTTTAGTTCCATGACACCCCCCCCCACAAGGATATCAGTGTTCATGAATGCTTGAGCCCCTTTATGATGTAGTAAAATGATATCCTTTATATAAAAAGGCAAACTCAAACTTTGCTTTGTAGATTTTCTAATATGGAGGGCTGACTGTACTACTGTTTCCAATTCATTTCTAGCTTTGCTGCTGTTATGAAGCATAGAATGTACTCAAATTGTCTCATCTCCAGAGCAGAAAGTAAAAGCACAGCAGTTTCCCATGGAAGCATTAGAGAACTGTTGTAGTGCAACATTAATGGTGTGAACTGACTGTTTAGAGCTGAGCAAACATGCCTCTTCCATAAACCACCATCCCACTAGTAGGTAGGGATGGAAAATAATGTTGCTGGATTTGACAATGTTACCAAAAGTAACCTTTTCAAACCTCTTGGCACTCCAGGAATTCACACATTAGCAAGGCTTATGGGGCATTTAGAAGGAGGGAAGTATGTACAAAACAATACTCATGCTTTTAAAATGTGAATGACTTAACATGTGCACATTTGGAAGAAAAAAACCCTATAAAACCAATTCAATCAATGGTGGAAAATGTGTATACTATGTTACTTAACTATACAAGAGAAATGTATAAAATGTGCATAAATTACCATTAAAAAAACTTCTCCAAACTCAATATGAATCAAGGATCAGAAGAAAGTGCAGGCAGGATCTGGAGCAATGAAAT
>CAOLHI010005526.1:0-65209 GCA_948474755.1 Ctenosaura bakeri
ACCCATCTCTACTTTCAACTGCCTATAAGAATTCATACTTTTCCTGGCTTGTATGGGATTGTTCACACCTGCCATAAATGTTTAAAAACATGCCTGAATAAAAAACCCCAGTGTAGGAAAACAGAACACGATTTCTTCTGAAAATGTTTATATACTTCAAAGGACATATTGTCTCTTTTTTCAATACCGAGTGTCTTCGATATTTTTGCCATTCTTACAAGTTTTTCTAATTGTAATTCTGCATTTCATGGTTATTTCCTTATTAGTGACATAATTTTCATCTGTTAAACATTTACATCTTCTATTAGAAACATCAAAGACCCACAAACTTTTTATGACAAGCATCTTCACCCATGCTCATCAACAACAAGAGGAAAAAATATAGTGAGAACATATTCAGAGAAAACCAGTGAGAATGTAGAAATGAACCTGAAAAGTTGCCTTATATTGAGTCTGGCCATTTAGGCAGCTAGTCCTTTTGCAACTCTTTAGGACTTATTCCAGAATGAACACAGAATGAAAAGGAAGGTTTTGTGCAAAAAAAAAATATTTTTTGCATTAAAATGTCTCAAAAAGTGTGAAAGATCATGAAAAATGCATGAGAACTGTTGTAAACTTATCAGCATAGAGAAAACATTTGGAATTACTCCATCTTGCATGTGAGGACAAAATAAGTAAAGATCCTTCTTATTCAAACCTTGGCCTTTTCACACTACACAGTTAAAGAACCATGATTCTACTTAAACTGCCATGGCAACTTCCTATAAATCCCTGGGACTGGAAGCTTAGGAAAGGACCTTTAGCATTCTCTGCCAGAAAGCTCTGGAAATCCCAGGATTCCTTAGGATGATGCAGTTGAAGGTAAAGGAGAATCACAGCACAATAACTGTGTAGTGTGAAATGTCCCCTTGTGCCAGGTCAGGCCAAATCTTTCCTAGTCCTACTACCAAAGATTTTATAATGGGACTTTAAGCACATGTGCTTCCACTCAGTTGTCATTTTCATCAATGTAATAATTAATAAAAACAGTTTTAAAAATTAAATTAGATTAGATAGATACGTTCCCTCAAAAAGGGGTCATTCCATTTTGACTTCTATTTTTCCAGTTTCTATATAGGTTTCAGAATTAAAATTCTGCTATCAGACCAATAGACATGAATCTTCCCAGGTCCAAATCAACACTCAGATCAGATCATTGGGGTGCTCCATTTGTGAAAGGCCCTGGAAGATCAAAAAGATCATACAATATAATGACTGGTGATTTGCTATTTTTCTTTCAATATACAAACTCTCTCACGTCATTTCTGTACCATACCATGATCCCACAATGTCCTGGCATCATCCCAGCAGTGCTACTGGACCTGAATGCTCCCCTCTGCACCCAGCTAGCTGCTGGTGGATGGGTAGTATTTGGGACATGCTCCTTCTTTCCTCTGTGCAGCCAGCCTCTTCCTGCACTGCACCAAGGAAGGAAGTGCTTGATAGCACTTCCGCCCTTCCACACAGCCAGGCAACACAATAATTGCACAAAGGGAGGCCACATGATCGCAATGGCTGGGGGCATGACAGGAGCAGGATTGCAATGACGTTGTGCAATGGTGTGCATCATGGACCAGCTTCAATGCATCCCCCATGCCAGGATGGTGCCATTGTGCAGAAATGGCCCGAGACATTCTAACAATCAGTAAGAAGAGTAATATGCAATGAGAGTGCCCTAAATACGTTTGCATTTCTATTTTCCATATCAACAATTTTGTAAAGAATGTTGATGAACTAAATATTTTCAAGGGTCAGCAAGCAAAGAAATCAAATATAGATATCTTAATATTAATAATTTTTATCCTATTTAGAGCCTTTATTTACTTAGCTGTTGTTGTTACTTCTGTTCAAGGCAATTTTCCTAATCACTGGAACTTCTGGAATGACACATTGGCAAGCTTGGCCGGTCAGGGATCCAATAGAAAAGGAATTATTTAGTCAATCAGATTTGGTGACATCATTTCAGTCAAATGAAAGCAACCCCAAACAAAGGCAAGTCAAGTCCCTGTTGCCTGAATTAGTCACATTGATGATCCCTTTTAACTAGGGATCACACAGTGGATGGGATAACATTATCATGTTACTGTAGCCAGTCAGATTTATATAAGTGACTTTATCACTGAAGGCAATGAAGCCAAATGAAACAGAGAACAAATTGAGCAATCCAAATATAAGTAAATGCACACATCTGCAAGAAAAAACACTTGCAGAGAAGTATTCCTCAACATAATCCTTTTTTTTTTTTTGTCACAGAACTTTGGTGTCAGCTCATTCCTAGAAGTCTGTTACTATTAGTAGGTTTCACAGTAAGAAATCCAAACTGTTTGGGTCCAGTGGGCAACTCTACCATGGTAGGAAATTTAGACCATGAATAACTGACAAGTGGACACAATATAACAGCAGCCACTGAGCAGCAGCAAGTACTGAAAATTATGGACTGAACAGTGCTCTGTATGAGGAATCTAAAATGCAATAAACCCATAGCTCAATGCTTTCATAGAAAGCTGAAACGAAAAATGTGGTGTCACTGAAATGATAGCAGGTTCTTTATGAAATGCTACATCACAGCTTGTGAGACTATCAATGAAGGCTTTTTCATGTAGGATCCCAGAAAATGGAAGATGTGGGGAAGGCAAATTGAGAAGAACTTCAGACTACCTCACTCTGCCAAACTACACGTGTTGGCACTGAACATGTTCTGAGACTAGAATACAACCAGTCTCAGCATCTTCTGCCCCTACTCTTCCTTAATGTGACACTGATACATGCAGACTTGGGCCTTTGGTGATGAGGCAAAAAATATTTTGATGAACATAAAACAATAATGTCAGACCACAGAAAGGCTTCTGAGAATTAATGCTCCAAAATATCCGATTCACAACAGGAAAGCAGCCTAGGTTTCTGTGTCAAAAGGACATCTTAGAATATGTGTTTCCTGTTATCAAGAAAAATCTACTGAAATCAGTTAGATCAGTCCTAGCAAATAATGAAGTCAATCTGTACATACAAGGTTTACATATGTGATGTAATCCAAATGCTTTCATTCTGAAAAGACATACAGAATGATGATTTAATCAGTTTTGTCTCACTAACTGGGAATGTATCCATCAGAGTCTCCAAGTTCCCTTTAATAATGATTGACTTTACAGTCAATAAGAAGGGCATCCATGCAGCCTTGGTGTTAACCAGTACAGTAGTCACATTCCCCAAATCATTCAAGGCAAAGTGTGAAGCTTAACTTTGGAGTTCCCCTTCTGATTATTACAGGTGGAATGCATTGTCTATTCAGGTGATGCCTATGTCATAAATGTAAGAAGCCATGTTGTTTGCCTGAGAGAGTCCCTTTCCACTGTATCAGCTCCTCATTCTAAGATGACATTTTATGATACTCTCTACCATTTGGGGGGAATATCACATTTTAGCATGATATTCATTTTTAGATTATTTATTTATATGTTGGTTATTACACTTACATGTTCCACCTTGATAAATCAAAGGGTCTTCATTTGGTGTGCCCAGAGTTAAATATATGAACCCAATGAGATGCCCAAATACATCTTTCTGGCACATAAACATCCATGAGAACACCTTCAAAGGTCCTTCTCTGAGTCATTTTGCTTCTGGAAATTAGGAGTATGCTAGCCAGAGACAGTTACTTTTATGTTGTGGCACATTATTTTTGAACCCTTTTTCAAGGCACTAAGCCTGGCACTAAGCCATGCATGTTTGTGTGACAGAAATATTTTAATATGCCCCCATGTTCAGCTATTTAATTGTTCACAGAAATTGCTTGGTAACAATTGTGTTTGTTTTAAGACTGGCAAAATGTATTTGTTTCCAGTCAAAGTTCTAATTGCCCTGTCTGAAATTTCCAAGTGGTCTTCAAAGGCAGCTTCACATATACTTAAGGATGTGGCAGGACAAAGTTGTGCTTTGGTGCCATTCACTTTTGGGAAAAAGAAAACATGGAAGGTATTGTGTGGCTTTGTGTAAGAACTCACAACACACATAGCTCATATCTTAATAAATCAAACTTAGTGTCAGATATTCATTGTCATATAAGAACCTTACGTCAGGAAAAAAAAATTCTGCACAGCACTGGGAACAAAACATCCTGAATCAAATTCACTAATAATCAGAGAAGATGCCCTGTTGGTACCACTCATTTCTCCATGGACTAAGAAAATTTGTGGAACAGGGAATTTATACTTGGGGTATTGGTAACTAGATATAAGATAAAATCAATAGGCAGAGAGAAAATAAGGTTTACCTCATGACTTTACCTTTTCCCTGCTAATCATCTATGCATCTTCCTTCTGCATCTAGCATGGTGATATTACATAGCCAGGTTTCCAGAACAACCGTATTTCTCAAATTACCTCCTCATAACCAGCCTTCCTATGTTAAAAACCAAAAGCAAAAAAAACAAAACAAAACAAAAGCAAAACCCAGCTTCCAAGCATGCCAGACATAAAATATGATACAGTAATAACTTGTTGGTCAGTGTGTCTTGGCTAAAATTTTATCTCTGGAACACACCCATCACATGTTCAACAGTGCTTCTGAAATTACATTGTAAGCTTAGTTTTATTCTATAGTCAGCCCTGCCTAGGTTAAGTATTTTGGCTTCTGTTTGAATAGTTCATACTTCTGCATATTTATGTATTGAAAATTGTTATTCTACCACTGTTGTTTTATCCTTCTCTTTTTACCATTCATGTTTTCCTTTTTTTACATTAATAAACTAAAACTTAGGTGAAGATCCTGCATCATCAGACTTTACTACTACTACTACTTGTTGTTGTTGTTTTTACTATTACCATTGCCTTCTTTTATATCTTGCCTTTCTTATAATGAGACTAGGTTGATCAACTATGATGACACATTTCCAACTGACATAATTACCTCTGACAATGCCAATCCCAAGCCTTCTTTTCAGTGTGGCAGTACCCAAAGGGTTTCTGAGGCATTATAGGTGGGGGCACTGGAAAATGATGTCTGCAGTACTTTGCCAATCAAAGGGACCATTGAGAACAAGCCAGTGGAGAGACGCCTTAGGATTCTGCTGCCGCTGTTTGTCTAAAGGGATCCCCCTACCAGGAGAGAACTGCAGACATCACTCCCCTGTGCTCCAATCTCCAATCTCCAATTTCCAAAAGAGAAACTCTTTGACTGGAATACCATTAGGTTTCAAAAGTAGAGTTTCAGGATCACATTTGGTCATTAAAGAATTCTGAACAGTTGTGATATTGCTGATAACTTCATAACTGTGGAACAGCATATTAGCTGTTGTCTTAGGCATCTTCGTTCTTCCTATGTGAAAGTATATTGCTTAGGGATGGAGTAGTACAACAGTAGAAATAAAGAGATACTGTTCAAATGGTAACTTTTTTTTTTAGTTTGTATTGCATTTAGTTCCACTGGAAGAATGGCAGAGAACAGAGGAAAGTGTGATGCTATTGACCTTCTTATACTTTGCCTCAGATACACAAAAGTGAAAGGAAACCATACAGGGAGTTTATTTTGTCACAGGGTGCAAACACAGTGTCCCAACAGTATTAAGAGGTGACAAGCACCATTTCACAAACAGTCTAAAGTCCTGATAGTATTTCTACGAGCTACATTTGTACAGTAATTCAGAAGCAATAAAATGGGGCTGGTAACAAAATATATATATATATATATATGTATATATATCTGGAGACACGCATATCAGAACATACATTCTCTCTATTCTTTAAAAATCCTTATTCAAAAATACTATATTGAGAATGAAGACTTCCTTCGCTTAACAGAAAATACAATAATGAGAAGAGAAAATATCGGGACAATGATTTGAAATAAAAACAGGGAAATATTTTCCAATAGTCACTCTTTAGGCTGAAACAGAATCCAACCTACTGGTGAAAATTTGGCACTTTTCCTGTTAAAACATCTCCCTAATCAGTTCAGTATGTTAGACAGAGCAACACTACAGCACATATCTATGGGGCAAGCTGAATTCTTTATGTATGTGCTGTGTGGCACAATGTCTGCATATTTTACTGTGTCAGTCCAAAGAAAGATTAAAAAAAAACATTAAAATCTATTCTTTCTTAATATCTATATCAGCCAAAATAATGTGCAAGTTTTTTTTAGTTCTGCTACTTCTCATCAGGGTAGATGTTAAACAAAGCAGGAAGGAGGAAGAAGAAAAGTGTCTGGTGCTGAAGGAAAAAACTTCCAAAGAATAATTACATGGCGTAGTGCTACCTTTCTGCAGTAGTGGGATTGCTCGCTTCTGTGAGGCAAGAGGTTATGCTGAGAGCAGCAGTGCTGCTGGTAGGGTCCCCAGTATCAGACAGGCTTTTGCTAAGGAGCCAGACTAAAAGTGCCAAAGAGCTACTGGACAGCAGCAGCAGGGTAGAGCCGGGGCGGGGGGGATAACATTGGCAGAGGATCTCTCAGAGATAATGGCAGTGGTATCATAGCTAACACTTGTTAGTACTGCCTAGAAGGAGGCATGGCAAACCCCTTTTGAAAGTTTTTTACCATGAAAACCCTATGATGCAACAATACAAAATGAAACAAGAGATAGTGCCAGAAGATGAGAGTCTCAGGTGGCATGGCACTCAGTGAGCTACTGGGGTATAGCAGAGGATAATTATCAGTTGCATTGTGGCTAATGATGCAACTAGACTCAAGCTAAAAGGATGTTCAGCTGTTGACGTGCTTAGAGGTGAAAGGAAATCCTGAAGCTGCACAACACGGATTATGGGAACATGGGATGTGACTATTATGAATCAGGGTCAGATAAATATAGTAAATATATTTATAAATACAGTAAAATAGAAAATGGAACATATAAATTTTGTAATACTTGAGTGAGGGAGCCACAGTGAACAGAAATGGGACATTTTGAATCACATAATTACACAGTGTTTATTCAGGAAATGAAAGTCTAAGAAGAAATGGTGTGGCACTCATAGTGAGGAGAGATATAGCAAAAACAGACAAAGACTACAATGCAAAGTGTGACCAAATGATGTCAATGTCAATAAGACTTCAGGGAACAACAATTAATATAACCATGATCCAACTACAGAGGCAGCAGAAGAAGAAACTGGAAGATTCTATACAGAGTCAAGGAGGAAATTGATTGCACACCAAAAGAGTACTCGTTATTAAGCATAGGTGACTGGAATGCAGAAGCTGGAAGCAGAGCAGAATCAAAGACTGTAAGAAAATTTGGCCTAGGATCAAGAAATGAAGCAGGAGACGATTGAGTGAATTTCGCAAAGCCAACAGTTTGTTCATCACAAACACATTCTTCAAGCAACCCAAGAAGTGCCTGAATACTTGATGGCCAATATAGAAATCAAATAAACTACATAATCAGAAATGGGAAGACCAAGAATGTCAGGAACTGAATCCACACACACAAATAGTTCAGTGCATAAACACTATTTATTTGGAGTGAGGTACATGGTACAAGACTTCAGTGAGGAGACTGCAGTTCAAAAGCAAATACCAGAGCTTTAGAATCCCTGCTTTCCCTCCCCCTTTGCCAAGAGACCTTGAAGACCTTGAAGCCGTGGAAGCCAGGCAGGGCTTATCAGTACATTCCTAGCATTTGTTTATCTAACAGTCTCTGGTACCTAGGCTTCTTTGGTACAAGCAAGCTGCTACTTATGCTAGACTATATATCCCATTACTATAATATGGAGGGCATCCCAACAAAGAAGCTCCATTGTCTCTGCAAAAACAAGACCTGGGGTAGATTGTGGCATAGACCAGGAACTACTAATAGCAAAAGTTAGAGTAAAACTAAAGAAGAATACTACACCAAAATGCCAAAATACAACCTGAAGAATATCCCCATAGAATTCAACGAGAATGCAAAAAATAGCTCAGGCAGTTAAGGGCAGACAAGAAGCAAAAGTAAAAGGTGACAGAGTCAGAATCTTGAATGCAACTGTTCAAAGATTTGTGTACAGGGACAAGGAGAAATACTGTAATAATCAATGCAGAGAAATAGAAAATGACAACAAAAAAAGAAGAACAGGAGTCCTCTTCCACAAGATCTAAGAAATCAAAGGGATATTTAAACCAAGAGTGGGGATGCTCTACATCCAACAGAGGAACACATTACACAACCAATACAAATAAAAAGACAATGGAAACAATATACAGAAGAACCACATCAGATGAATTCAAAGAAGAACCATATAAAGCTGAACAACCAGTTTTAGAAATTAAAGTGAAAGCTGCACTTAGAGCACTTGGGAGAAATAGATCATTGGGAACAGATGGCATGCCAATAGAGCTTCAAGCTACAAAGACATAATTTACTCTAGTTCCAACTCAAATCTATCAATAAATATGAAAAATAAAAGAAAGGGCAAAGATTGGAAATAGTATATATTCCAGTGCCCAAGAAAGGGGACACCAGGGATTGCAGTAACCACAGGACCATTCGATTAATTTCCCATGCAAGCAAAATCATGTTCAAAATTCTCCAACAAAGATTTCTACCATATATGGAATGAGAAATGCTAGATGTCCAAGCTCGTTCAGGAAAGGAAGAAGCACATATTGCAAAAATACATTGAATAATGGACCAAAGAATTTTTTAAAAATCAGCCTGTTCTTCATAGATTATAGCAAAGCCTTTGACTGCATAGATAATGAGAAACTATGGGTCATTCTTAAGAAATAAATGTGCCACAACATTTGATTGTCCTGATGTACACAGGACAAAAGGATACTCTCAGTACAGAATACGGAGAAACAGAATGGTTTCCAACTGACAAGGGAGTCAAACAAGGCTGCATTTTGTAATCCAATGTTTAACTTGTATGCTGAACATATCATACATAAAGCAAGATTCATCTCAGAGGGAGAAGGCATGAAAATTGGAGGAAAGGACATCAACAGATATGCAGAAGACACCATACTATTAGCAGAAAACAGCAAAGACTTGGAACCATTACTGAAGAAAGTCAAGGGAGAAAATGCAGAGGCAGGTTTACAGACAAATATTCAGAAAACAAAAATAATGACCACAGATGGTTTACATAACCTGAAAGAAGAGGATGCAGACATTGAAATATTTCAAGACTTTACATACCTTGACTCAGTCATTAATCAGAATGGAGACTGCAGTCAAGAAATTAGAAGAAGACTAAGACTTGGAAGGATACCTATGAAGGAACTTGACAAGATCATGAAGGGTAAACATATATAATTGAATACTAAGTTAGAATTGTCCATGCTATCATTTTTCCAATTTCTATGTATGGTTGCGAAAGCTGGACAATGAAAAAAGCTGAAGGAAGAACATCAATTTGAAATGCAATGCTGGAGGAGAGTTCTATGGATACCCTAGACTGTTAAAAAGACAAATGAATGGGTCTTGGAGCAAATCAAGCCTGAACTCTGAATAAAAGCTAAGATGACTAAACTAAAGCTGTTATAGTTTGGCCATATCATGAGAAAACAAAAATGCTTGCTAAGGTGGAAAACAGTAGGCAAAGAGAAAAGTCACATTACAAATGGATAGATTCAGGCCATTTCCACACCTTACCGGTTCCCATCATGGTCCCAATGTCATCCCGGCAGTGCCTTTGCCAGGAAGGGAACATGACACAAGCATTCCCCTCTGTACCCTGCCTGGTCCCTAAGGAAGGGAGCGTGAGTGACACACACACTCATTCCTTCCACAGCTCAGCTGGCCTCTTCCCCGTCTTGCTCTGAGGAAGGAAGTATGTGACCACACTTCCATCCCTTCCGTATGGCCAGCGGTGACTGCCATGACAAGTTTTGGAACAACTCCTATATGTTAGAGTAGACTGCAATATTGTAGACCACATGTTCCGTAACTGCAGGAGAAGATGAAATTGGTGCAGAATGCTATTGCTTTGGTACCCCTAAAGTTTCATAGACTATTATCCAATGATCTATGCATCAGCAAAGGAACTGCACACATTGATAAAACTTTCTGTGAAAAGGTTAATGTTCTCAGAAAGACAGTCATCTGACTTCTGGGGATTAAAATTTGCAAGGCACATGGCCCCAGATATTTTGCTGTCTGAGGCAAAGAACAAGGATTGCCCACCTCATTCCATTTCACTTACCAGAAATAAAATCTATTGAATTTAATAGGGCCTACTTCTGAGTAGACATGTATAGGCTTGCAGTCTGTGAATGCATTTTTTCCCATCTTTTGGCAACTCAAAAGTTCACACTCAAAAGAGGAAACTCACAGGTTTTCCATCAGTACAAGCATTCATATATGGGTGTTCCATTTCAGATTTGTGAAAGATCCAGTTTTTAAAAGTAGGATTCTGACATGGTTTTGGACTTCCATAAATATCTGCCTCTAATAAAAGCTGCAGTTGTATGTGGAACTACCACTATGTTTAACCATGCATCACCCCTAGATTTATCTTCCACAGTTATTCATTCTTGGAAGAGGGGGATTGCAAGAAGTGTCAGACAATGTCCAATAGCCAGATGTGAAGAAATTACGTTATCTGCTGAAGTCCACTCAGGTCCTCTGGAAGTTGCAACAGATTATGTAATTACCTTGTGTGTGACTGTGGGGATATTGTCAAATGCTTTTGCAATTTCTCACACTCTCTTCTAGGCACAAATGGTTGTAGATGGGGAGCTTTAATGGGTCTATGGTAGGTCCCTAGAGGAGTTTTGACAACTGCTGAGCAAAGAGGGGAATATCAACCTCTGCAGTGACCAAAAATAGATATATGCAGGCATAGGGTTAACTTACGCTCATGCAAGCCACTAGCAGAATGCTAGCCAATATTAAGCAGCATGTAAACAAATCACATGCCAAAGGATGGTGAAGAGGGGAGATTATCCAGGAATTACTAGTTTGATTCAAGGAATACAAAATACAGAGTTAAGCAAAATGCTCAGAGAAAAATGACCTAACCAATGTTCAGGGATTCAGGAGCAGGAAGAGAGAGGCCTAGGATCCCTTTTCAACCAGCTAAAGAGCAAACAGTTCCTTCCCTGGCCAGCAGGGAAAATATTCTTCATCATCATCATCATCATCATCATCATCATCATCATCATCATCATCTTGCTCTCAATGTCAAAGGCCATTTCCACACTAAACTGTTACAGCGCGATTATTCCACTTTCAACCTCCTATGGAATCCTGGGGTTTGCAGTTTATGGAGGGGCTGGCTGGCCTCTCCCTAAACTGCAAACCCCAGGATTCCATAGGAGGTTGAAAGTGGAATAATCACACTCTAACAATCTAGTGCGGAAATGGCCAAAGTAATTTGTAAAAGAAACACAGAAGTATAGCTGAACAGCAAACCTCAATGTCTTTCTTGCTAGTGCTTTGGGAGCAGAACCTAGCTGGAGAAGGAGAAACTATGGTTGCTATCACACTACACTGTTATAGTGCTATTATTCTACTTTAACTGCCCGGGCTGCACCTTTTGGGATCCCAGGGTTTGTAGTTTGCTGAGGCACTGGAGCTCTCTGGCCAAGAATTTTAAATGCCTCTCCCTAAACTGCAAATCCCATGATTCCACACAATATTGCCATGGCAGCTAAAGTGGAATAATAGGGTTATAACAGCGTAGTGTGATAAGACCCTACATAGAGTATTGGCAGAGCTGGGATTCCAAGAAGGAAGGACAAGCCATGACACATGAGTTTCTAGTTCATGGGTGGGCAGTCCCTGAGGCTCTTTGTTGTGGTTTCCTCAATCTCTTTCTGGCAGAAAAGGAGGTGATTCTCCCTTGGAAGCTTCTGGGGGGCACCAATTTGTCCTTTAAATAAGTTGCAGAACCCGCCTGCAGTATTTACCTTTAAAAAATAAATAAATAAATAAATTTTTCAAACCAGAAGTGGCCTTCTCATCTCTTTTTATTTACTTATTTAGGGGCATTTTTGGCAGTTCCTGTAACCCCTGGAGAGTCCCAAAGTGTGGAAAAGTGGCTCCCAGATGTGGCAGAGTTGCCCACCTCTGTTCTACCATTCTAAAATATTTTTGAATGGTTAGAGTCTGTGAAGAAATCACAGAGGCCACCCTGCCTTTGTTTCCCTATTCAAAATTCAGACTGGAAGATAAAACCAAGGTGCTGACTAAGGCATTGCATTTCAAAAAGTAGTGTTGTTGCACTGTATCGATACAGTGCTGAGGCAGCCAGGAGAAAGGGGTGCCAGCAGCCTGAATGATTCAGATTTTTCAAAGTGATTATAATGCTAATTATTTTATTTACCTCTGTGAAAAATAAGCACTTGGTTTTAAAAACTAGTAAATCTCTAACTGTAAAAAAAAAAGTATTTGTGTTAGTAACTATAATTGTAACCAATTACTTTTTAAAAGTAACTTTCCCAGTTCTGCCATATTTTCAGAGTGGCGGGGATGGAATGCTATTTGTATTCCCTCCAGTAATGAAGAAATTCCAAGTTTGTTAGCTGCTTTTGCAGCCCATGATTTCATATAGAAGTAGAAATATCCTTAAATGTACTCCAGCTAAGAATGGTTATGTATTTCTTAGCACATTTCTGTGCATTCCTCAGTTCTGGTTATAAACTTACATGGCAGGGTATATAAATAAATGACTCCCAAGGGAGAATTCTCTGGAGCTGACATTTTTCTTGTTCAAGCCCAGAACTGAGATGTATCTCCAAGGGACATGTGAACTATGTCGCCTAAAGAAATTAAAGCATAGTTCTTTACATGCCAAGGAACAAAACCAACAATTTTATTCTTCCACTGAGTATATACATACCTTTAAAGTCTAATATTTTGTTTTTGGGGTCTTTGAAATATGCTTTAAGAATGCTTATGGTGATCTCACCAACTCTTCTGGAACATGGTAGGGTAAGAAAAAAGTTCAGTTGTTTTCGCTCACATAAACAATGACTAAAAAATTGACAATGATCTTGTTGTTTATTTAATCAAGTTGGCATATGTCGCATCTTAACTGCTCATTTAGCTAGAAACTCTTTATCGGTCCAAACTGAGTTTTTTAGAGGTCAAGATGCTAAAAAATTGCTGTGTGTGCTCATTCATGTCAAAACTAATCCAGTCAAGCTCGAAAAAGTTACTTTGAGAACTATAGCTCCCAAAATACCTCAGTCAGCATGGCCAAGTGAGGCCTCCTAGTATGGAGATTGTGAACGTTGTACCCCCAAAAGTTACTTTTCTGGGATCTGACTTTTAATAGTAACCAGCCCTGCTTCACTTTTCCTTGTAGTATTTTCACGCTGAAAACAGGTTTGTGTTCTTCATTACTACCGCTTTATCTCTAGTAGGAGCCATCAACACTGTTCCTTCAACATAGGAATCATCTTAAGATATTAGATTTGTTCTCTCTTTTACTTTCTGTTATTACACACATTTTAAGACCAACCTTAGTTGAGTATGTTTCTCATCCCACCTCTGCATCATAGGTGAGGATGCTTGAAGAATTCAAGTTTTGCAAACTCAGGAACAAAGTAACCTGAGCAAACCTCCCAGATTATTGTGTGAACCACTACTTAGTTTTCCACTCACATTTTAAAACTTTCTAAGGATTGCTCCTGGCATCTTTCCCAGAGGTACTCTGGGAAGGAAGGAAGCTTGTAACAAGCACTCTGCTGCTGTTGATACTACAGCTTCCAGAAAGCTGTCAGCAAGAAAGATAGAAGGAAGGAAGGAAGAAGGAAGGAAGGAAGGAAGGAAGGAAGGAAGGAAGGAAGGAAGGAGGGAGGGAGGGAAGGAAGCAGTCTTTTAAAGATGAAAGGAAAAGGGAAAAGATAGCGCACACACCCAGCCACCTTTATCAAAATTGTAAATCCTCTCCCCTTGAAATGGTTCCCTCTAAATTGTTTTTCCCTTTCTTTACTCTGGGAGTTAGGCCAGAATGCTCCCAACTTTGGCAAAATCAAATCAAAATTAAAGGAAACCAGCCAAGATTTTAAAATATATACTCTTAGAGAAAATATACCCAGCCATGTGTATTTTGAGGGGGCAAATGTTTCAAAAGCGTATGTTGAGAGAAAACAGATATTAAACTATGATTAATAAACACATATTTCAGTGAGAATTATCCTGTGGCTCTTCTTAAAATGGAAAGGAGTAGAATGACTTATGGGTGAAAACATGTGAAAGCAATATGGATTAGAAATAGACTAATTTGCCCATTAGTAGTTGTTGGGAACTCTGAAACAATGAAAAATATTACTGAAAATATTATGAAATCTCTTCCTTTACTTGGATTCTGGAAAGATCAAAGATCTTTTCATAAAGACCTTTTCTCATCTTTATGAATGATCTGTTTCCTGGCTATTCTTTTGAAGCTTGATTTATCTTTATACTGGAAACATTTTATCTGTGCACCATTATATATTTCCCATTTATAGAAAAACAATCAACAAAGCCTTTAAATTTATTGACAAATTGATTGCCCCAAACTACCCTTCAAAAGTAGAAGATATTGCAAAGGGAATTGTCTAAGTAGAGTATCGTTGCCTTGACTTCTGCACAGAGATGCTAACCCCTACTATTTGAGGTGCTTGAGTCATTCTTGCAGTCAGTCTGTTCTCCAAAGCCTGTTTCAGGGAAGTATTGGGAGAATTTAGAGTGAATCTCTAAACCAAGGTGAACCTGGAGAAACCAACACTAAACAGGAAATATTTTTGCAGGCTACAATTTGCAGTTTCCACCAATTTAGATCCATATGAGTAACATCACTTTGGATGCTACTTTGCTCTACTGCAAAATGGCCAAGAGCCAGATTAAACCTAAGGACCTATACTTTTAGAGGAGTGGCCATCATTCAGTGGGGATAGCATAAGTTTTGCTAGCTGAAGGTCCCAAGTTCAGTCTTTAGCATCTTCAGTTGAGAAAATTAGGTAACCAATGACTGAGGGAGTGGGAGAAAACTCCCTGAAATGCTAAAGAGTAGGAGGAGACAGTGCCTGTCAATGTAGATAGTGCTATGCTAGATAAGCAATAGTAGAAATCCAGGTTTTAGTCCCAACTAGGGTAGATCTATTGGATCAACAGTGAAAAATAAGTCAAAAATGATATGAATCTCACTGATTCAATGAGTCTAATCTAACTGGGATTAGTAATTCGATTTAGTCCATGTCTTCACTATTATGAGGCAGCTCTCTGTGTCTGCAAATGCTGCATGGATTCTCCTCATCAGGATTTTCCGACACTCAAGGAACGCCATTTTCAACTATTTTTTCTATAAAAAGATTTAAAACCATTTTCAACTATTTTTTCTAATATTTTCGAATATTCTTTCCATCCCTAATCCCTACAAGTGCATTCAAATCAAGTAACTGAGATGACACTATTCAGATTTTCATGAACTTTTTTATATAATCAGAAAGAATGAAGTCCTTATGAGTTTTTTTTTCT
This sequence comes from Ctenosaura bakeri, assembly GCA_948474755.1. Taxonomy (NCBI): domain Eukaryota; kingdom Metazoa; phylum Chordata; class Lepidosauria; order Squamata; family Iguanidae; genus Ctenosaura; species Ctenosaura bakeri. The sequence goes on from CAOLHI010005526.1 coordinate 15,419, forward strand.
CTTAGAGCTCCATAATAAAACTATGGACTCCGTATTCATTTGGATCACTAGCATTTGCCCTCTTCAAAATTTGGCATCACAATCATTTGGTCTCATTTGTCACATGTCCCCCACAATTCCCTTTCTGATAGTCCTGTTTGTTGGTATCAGTTTATGTCGCCACACCAGACTTCATGTTATTCTATAATCCACTACATTGATCCCTAATCAAGCAGGAATGCTCAGGTGATAAACCAGGGACTGAAAAGAAGGTAAAATAAGAGAGAAACTACAGAAACAGCAGCAGTAAAGGAAAGCAATGACACTAAATAGAATCTGGATCCTCTGAGAACAAATTTTATATCTCTCAAGTGTCCCACAAGATTTGTTAGATAGCCAGAGAAAAAGAATATTTGGTATAGTTCTAATGTTCACATCTGTAACAACTTGTTTCAGCTTACAAATATTCAGGCTTCTGAAGCCCCTTACTAACTGTTGACCACTTTATGTTTTCTACTGGACACTCCTACAGAAGAACAATAACTAAGTTGGGGCCAGACTTCACAGCCTTTATTCACTTCATTTAATGGGAATATAGAGCCTCCCTAATTACTGTCTTGTAAATTGCAGAGAATCTGTGTGGCTTTTCCCAGGCTTGAGATACTCTATTTAAGGCTGATTCCCACCCAGCAAGAACCTCCACTGGGAAATGAAGGAGAATGGCTGCAGCTGTGAGGTGTCTCCCCATGTCTGACCCTGGGTCAACAGTGGTCTGCTCAGATAGCAAGAATGACCCAACAGGTTCTGGAATCCCCCACCCCATTTTGCCTCCTGTAGGATTTTTCACAGTTCCACATTTTTGTACTGGCACAGTTCTAATTCCCCCCTCCTCTTTCTGCAAGCATAGCTTGAGAACAATACACAAATGTGATTTCAATTAGGTCAATAACAAATTCATGAAGGTTCAGCCCTCACCATCTGTCCTGAGGGAGAGTGAGGCTCTGTTGCTCACCCCCACCCCTTGTTGCCATTTTTGTGAAAATTCCACTTGACAAACTATCCACATAAATAAGAGAGATTAAAAGGGCTTTCCTGAAATGAAACAAAAGAGGCCAAATTAATAGTGAGGCTGACTTAATTCCAAACACATTGGAGCTTTGCATAATCTATCACTTAGCAGCTGCATAATTTAACCTGATTCAACAACATTTCATACGCTACACAAAGACCAAGGAAAATGGATCCATATTTACATTCTAGACAGCGCAATCCTTCCTAAGCCAGAGCACTACTGACAAGCAAGTCCAACTGAGCTCATTGGGACTTACTTCCCTAATCAATATGCGTATGATTTCAGGTTCAGTAAGTTTTATTTAATTCTATCCTGGAAATTCAGATTCTTCTGGTTTTAAAAGTGTTAATTAACAGATCGTAACAAATAACACATTCCAGAGAGGCAGTGTTGTCATTTTGCCAGAGCAATAAAACACACTAATTTAGATGAAGGAGCTTTCATACATACATAACATCAGTTTACTTCAGAAGAGGGCCAAAATGAAATAGATTAAGCAAGCAGCAGATAGAAACATACAAAAGTTGAAGAACACTAAAAGAGTAATCAAGTTTTTAAAAAACAAAATCTAAGATATTAAGATATCGTGAACATTGGCCCACTGAGTAATAGCTCATGACTTCCATGTCAATGGGATAGTGAATCTGTTCTGACATGCTTTCTGCAGTAGCCTCCCATCCTGGTATGAGAACAGGAGAGCAGTGGGACTGCAATGATACTTCTGTATGATGTCATTGCAGTCCTGCTCCTCTCCTGTCCCAAGGTGGCGCAATCATGGATTAAGTCATTGACAGGTTTTCCCCATCAATGACCCACAATCGTGCCACCATCTCGCACTTACCTGTTCTGTCAAGGGCAGGAAGTGCTGCCATTGCACTTCCTGCCCTAGCAAGCCTGGGAAAATACCTGGCTGCGCTGCAGAAGGAAATGGCATGGCTATTACATTCCTGTCCACAGGGAGCCAGTCTGGTGCAGAGGGGGGTCAGTCCTGTTGCACTCTCTTCCCAGCAGAGCTGCTGCTGGGATCGCCACTGGAGGACCATGCAAGAAAGTAGGGTGAGGGAAGGGCCTTAGTCTGGACTTTAATGGAGTTACCCAAGAAACTCAAACCCAACCCAGGACCTTGGATAACTTCCTTTAAAGTTCAGTGAAACTGCTGCTGACATAAAAATCATTAGCTACCTTGGAGATCACTATCAATTTTAAGAGTACAGCATAACTCAGAAACTTGTCTGGCTTTTATGCTTAAAGTCTTTTCAGTTCTGCCATTTTCCCAATTTTTTTAATCATCCAGTTTTTTAAAAAAAAAAAACGATTAGTGATTTTTGGTAGAAGAGTACATGGAATTAGAAAGGCTTAAGAATGTACAATGAAGGATTGAAGCTCTTGGTATGAAGCCTTAAAACGATAGCAGTGTTTTTTTGGAGGATGAAAAGGACTAAGAGGTGAAGCAAAAACTTTTACATGGAGTTAAAGAAGCAGAGAATAAGTATGTATTAGATAAGATCGACGAGAATTAGAAGGATTCATATAAATCAGACATAGATTAATACATAGGTAAATAGATAAGTAAGAGGATAATCTGTTGAACACTGAGAAATAAGCATGGAAATGGTAAGAAGAGAGTCGAGGTAGAGACGAGTAAAAGTGAGATAATGTGATGTGACGGAAGTTAAAATCTGTAGAGAATTATACTAAGGAACTATTCTTATTAGCGAATGTTTGAGTTGTAAGAATGAGAGAGATTGAAATTGAAGGAAGGAATGAAAGGAAGATGGATAAGAAGAAGAAGAAGATAGAAAGATTGACAAGAAGAAGAAGAGAAAAAGATCTTGTAACTAAAGGATGGATGTATAGAATGTATAATGTGAGGAGATGATGTTTTTAAAGTTTGTTGTAAAATTTAAATAAAGATTATTTTAAAAAAACGATTAGTGATTTTTAGATTTCGAACTGCTTCTGGTTGTTTTTTTACTTTTGTATTATTGTGTTGCTGATTCAAATCAGGGGCAGTATACATTATTTTATTATGGTTTTATGTTGCATGGTTTTTAGTTTTATTTTTCAAACTACTGAGAATAGTTTGGCTATTTGGCAGTATAGAAATAAAATATATAAATTTAAATCCAAATGGGAGAAAATTATGTATTGCAACAGCCATCTGTAGCTCTGTCTAAAGCACTGTGAAAAAGTCTAATTTGATGACTTCCAAATCTTCAGCTACTTACCATAATTGTTCTTTGGAACTCCTCCATTTAAGTCAAGTCTACAACCAGAAAAGGAAGTACCGAATGTTGTTCGTAATGAAAGAGAGGGATGACTTGGGGCCTTTCCACACTACACCATTATAGTGCTATTATTCCACTTTCAACATCCGGTAGAATTCTGGGATTTGTAGTTTCCTGAGCCCAAAGAGCTAAATGCCCCTCCCTAAACTGCAAACCCCAGTATTCCATAGAAGGTTGAAAGTGGAATAATAGCACTATAACAGTGTGGTGTGGAAAGGCCCTTAGTCTATTTTGGGCCTGTGTCACTTTGAATATGTTCACTCACAAAGTCATAACTCATTTTGTCCCCATTTCATATTAATCTGCAGATGAGCGTTTGCACTGAAATATGCATTTCTGATCTCTGGAAGCTTTGTGAATCATGAAAATCAATGGGCAACCAAATTCTAGTCTGCACATATAGGAAGGAGAGGAGGTTCCAATAGTGTCAGTCTGTACATGAATTCAGAAAGTTTACAATCTTCAAGCATCCCTTGTTGTGATTAGCTTGTTCCCTTGATTGCACTGGAACATATCCATACACACACAGCCTCAGTGGAATCCTAAATAGAATGTCCAGCCACTCATTCTAAAGACAGAAAGACCAATGGTTTAAGCTCTGAACATACATTCACTGCATTCTGAAACATCTGTGTTCCAAACCACATTTGCCACACTTAGGATGGGTATGTGTAGCTTTTCATCTTGAAGAGCCTAACTTCACCTTATATTTTCTATGTGAAATGTAGCCAAGCACTGAAAGCCCCTTCTGATGTTGGTTTCTGCTCTGTTTCAGATTAGTTGATGGTTCACAAACAAAAGCAGACTTTTCTCCTGGTGTTTGCTTGAATTGACCCATCTGTTCCCAGAAACAGACCAAGAAAGCTCATCAAAAGGGTTTTACCTGAAAGCCGTACAAAGGCTTCATGCAGAGTTTGGGATTTTTTTTAGAACAATTAATCCATAAGTTATTGTCCACAAGTAACTTAACACTTGTCTCAAAGTTATTAACACATAATTTTTAACTTTTAAAATTGTTTTCAAATGCACAAATACAAAGATTCAATTCTCTCCAAATAACTCCCAGATCTAAGCCTATCTGTTTGCCCTAACAAGAGTAGACTCACTGAATCACTGAACTTACATAACTGTTGATTTCAGTGGTGTACGTATGTTCAACAGTGCCTAGAGTAAGTGTGGAAGTTGTGCCTCTAGGTGCTGCTTCTCCTGCTGCTGCCTCCCTGGGCCGGAGACAGAAGGAGCAGTGGAGGGTCAGGCCTGGGAGGGAGGGCTGCTGCTGCTGCCAATGCCTCCATCTCCACACTGGACTGGGAACACCCCGGTGGTGGTGGCGGTGATGGGCCAGGCCTGGGTGGAAGCGTGGGGGGGGTTGGCTTTTTTGCACTCCCCTGGCATTGGCACCCAGGGCACACACCCTAGATATGCCTCTGGCTGATTTATCTAGTTCCTGTTGATATGTTAGGTGTACTCTAGTTGGGACTAACAATCAGATTTAGGCCCCCAAAATCAATGATTTAGGAGTAATAAGTAAGCATTATTTGATTAAGAATAATAAGTAAGCATTATTTGATATACTAGAAGGAAAATTTTCTAACTGCTACATTCCTTTCCAGATAAGAGCACTGTTATCCCTTTGTTATCTATGAAAGCTTGTGCAAGTGAATCTGCCAGGTTTTAGTCCAAACTTGAAAGAAGATACCCAGGGTACTCAACTTATTTAGGGGTAGGATTCAAGATCTTGTGTTGCTCCTTCAAAGTTAAGACTAAAACCCAGAGAAGATTCACTTGGTCAGTGCCATCAGAGCCATCACCACCACAACCACCATCCGTAATGTTTTACAGATAATGTCATTACTTATGCATTACTTCTAAGTTCCGGTTTCATGACAGCTTTATTTGGGTATCGCAATTTTATAGATGACATACTGATCAATTTTAATGATGCTTTTTTGATCAGAGGGTTACTAAAATGGTTTACAACAACAGATTACAATTATACAAGACAAACAAACAAAGCCTCCAAACAGACATGTACAATCCGGCAGCCCTCAGTCTCCTGGCTGACAGATGGGTCCCGTGTGTGCTTGCTTCCAATTTTGGAGTCCAAAGACAACTTCTTGTTGGAATAAAATGTTCTTTCTGGAAGAGAGGGAGTGGGAGATAAAAGATAGGGATGGAATGGTTGCCCGTTTTTTGTTGGGCTTTGGGACTTAGGGCTCAATCAGACTGCATAAAGTATCAAAAGCTTTTGATTCTTTTTGTTTTGGTAGTATTTTAATATTCCTGGGTTTTCCTGATCTAGCATCCAGTCTTTTCTTGAAATATCTCAGGTTTCCCTCAAACCCTCCCTGACTTGTGTCATTCCCCTTCCCCCCTCCCCACAGATAGTATGTCTCATTCAGTTTCATCAACATTTTAGAGGCTCATTTTCACCAGTTTCCACTGAGCCTTTGTGATAGAATCCCTTACCAGGTTGGCCCTGCAATTCCAGCCCTTGGGCTTCTGTCACTCACCTTGCCTTTTTACCCTCCTGTGGCCATTTCCGCACAGGGTGAGGGAATCACCCTGTGACGCTACTCACCAGACTTTTGGGCTCCCTGGTCCGGTCCACGCTTCTCTGTAGCAGTCCATGGCTGCTGCTCCGCACTGCTCCAGGGACGAAAATGGCGGCTTCCGGTTGGTCAGGGGTCTCGACCAACCACTGAAGCTCGCCATTCTAAAGCCCGCCCCCAGCAGATCACAGGCTTGCACCAATGCGAGCCTGCAAATCTGCATATGGGAGCAGGCTCGCAGTGGCACTCTCCATGCTTTTGAAATACCTGTTTTTAGCGGTCTTTCAAAAGCATGCTGGACGACCACTTGGGATCGTTCGGGAGCAGGCTGGACTGTGGATCTATGTTAAGTAGGTCTGACCTAGTCCAGTCCCAGGTGCAGACATCCTCCCTGGAGGACGCTCTGCCCCGTTTAAAAAACCCTGTGTAGAAATGGCCTGTGTTGATTAGCGGGTTTAGTGTGGTAAAGGATGGCCAGTTCTCCCTTTCAATTCTTAAATACAACCAAACACAGTTGTAGAAAATAAAACCAGCTCTGGTCATAGCGACATCTCCCAATCTAACACTCAAAAACCTCTTTAGAAGCCAGACAGTTTTGCCAATGGAGGGTTTTCCAAGGAGTCCTGATGCAACTGCTTATCACATTACCTTGCTACTGGGTGAAGGTTTGATGCTTCTTTCATTATTGTCTTGCTCCTCAACATCTAGGAAGTCCCTCTGTTGGCCAGGCTGCCTGGTTTTTAAGGTTGGTTTTGGGGAGCATTCCCACTCACAACAATAGTACATTTACAGTAAGTTTGAACTCCAAAATGTACAATGTTGTTAATTGGGTTTACAACATTGTAAATACTGTACAGGATGCTAGCTGTAATGTTTGTTTTAAAAAAAAAAAAGATCTCAAATATCACACAGATCAGGGACATATATCACTCATCAGGGCAATGACAGAACAAAACAAAATGTGCCCATGATGCAGCCAGAAGTCACACATCACATTTGCCGGACAACATTAAACTGTGGTTTGAGTAAAGGGAAAATATAATGTTCCAGCAACACTAATTACAAGAATATTGTCTAGATCTCTCAGTACGATGACTTACCAGAAAGTCCTGAGTACAGCAGGCACATCACTCTGTTCTGGCAAAGAAGAACATAAAAAGTGGTAATTTTCAACTTGCCAGGTGATTTGATCTTTAACAGGTATATACAACAACCCAGACTCTGATAGGCAGACAGTTTCTCAGCTGGTTCTAATATAAGAGGAAAAATTATTTCAAAAGAAATTAGAAGAATTCTGAGTCACTCAATGGCTTATCTAAACTGGGCAAGTGCATCATGAGATTGCAATTTCTAAGTTTTTCATTTTTAAAAAAATATCAAATTACATTTCTATTGTTTGAGACTATTTTCTGGCAACTCCTAGCACCAACTGCAATATTATATTCCCACCCTTGTGTAAGAATAACATTTCCTGCAAGCTGTAAAGCATGGAAACAGGGGGGAAAATGTGTGCTATGCTTCACAATATTTCCTTGCTAGTCTTTTTAAATTCAGAAACATGATTAGACAAATATGTACTCTCTTTTCTCCTGACTTTTTAAAAAATATTAGGATTATAGTGCTATAGTGCCTCAGTTAAATAACACTTTTGCACTATATCTCAATGGCCATTTCCACACTAGCCTGTTATAGCACGATGATTCCACTTTCAACATCCTCTGGAATCCTGGGGTCTGTAGAAGATGTTGAAAGTGGAATCATTGCGCTATAACAGGCTAGTGTGGAAATGGCCAATGACTCTTAAAAAGAAAATTAGAGAGGAGGAAATGTACCCTTCTAGTTGCAGGACCAGCTCGGCAATCCAACCCCTATCATTGTTTTAATTTCTTGGAAGTGTCCTAATCAAGATCAAAGAAATGGTTACAAACAGTCTCCCAGAAGAAAGAAACAAAAGGCACAGAGTGACAACAAGTGCTGAAACCCAGCAAAATCCAACAAACTACATCACAAGAACTCAAAAGTTCTTTAACCCAGTCTAGAAGAACCAATGCCTAATGCAGAGAAGGAGAAAAGGTGGCCTTCCCAGCCCCTTTGTGTTATGCGTTCTCCACCAGGGGCCTTTCCACACTACTCTGTTGTGGTGCTTTTTCCACTTTCAACCTCCTGTGGAATTCTGGGCTTTGTAGCTGACTGAGGCCTAAGAGCTCTCTGACTGAGAATTCTAAGGGCCCCTCCCTAAACTTCAGATCTCAGGATTCCATAGGAGGTTGAAAGCGGAATAAGAGCACTATAACAGTATGGTGCGGAAAGGACCTTTGAGTTCTTACCACTCACAGGAGACTTCCAGCTCTATTTTGTGTTGATTGCACTGAGAATACTGCCCAAGTAATCAAGGATGTAGTATTAAATCAACATTCTCCAAGCAAATGAAGTTGAATAAGTTTGGTTGTATTTCATTAATTTATTTAGAATTATTTCAACAAAGTAGTATATAATATCACAGTAAATAATATAACATTCTCAGGCCCCTAGAACTTTGAAATGATCTCTAGAAAAATGATCTCTAGCCCCACCACAGCTCTCAGTCCAAATCTAATGCTGCAGTGTTCAAATCATGCTCTATTTAGCTCATAACAAAGTCAACTTTATCAGATTGTCATTGGTGGCTAAGTTTGCTACATCCTGGTTGCACATCAGGTTGTATTTTTTAAAACTCTTCCTGGATATTTGCACTTATTCTTTCTGCTCAGTTTTAAAAAAGGTATGCATTTTTGCAGAATTTTTATTTGTAAATGACCTTACAAACTTGAGCAAAATCTGAGTTTCAATGCCTACCTATGTTCTGGTTAGCACTCTGATCCCTGAACCATGACTTTGGTCAGTCTGTAGACTGAAAGAAAAAAATCTCATCCATCCTTAACTTAAATCTAAATCTAATTGATCTAGATATAAATGATCTGAATCTAATTGCCGATCCCAGGTAGGGTAGACCCCATGAATCATTTGTTGAATGCTAAGTAGACACTTAAGTAAATGCCATTGCTTCAGTGTTTCTACTCTCACTGGGAACAGGAACTGGATTTATACCAATGTAGCATGGCTATATTTGTTTCTGATGGGGAGGTGTGTTCATGTTTGTTTTGCTTTTCTCATTTAGCCCATTGGACTTGATTGTACAGTCTTGTAAAACTGAAGATCATCATTCCTGACCTCTGGTTGCTTGGCTTGTATATTCATCATGCTATAGCAATGCAAAACAAAATATCTGCTCCAATTTTATAAAGTGTCCACACTGATGTGAAGCAAAGATGAGGGATCTCAGTGGATATAAATTCATATTTGAGGATCTGCCAAAGAAAATAAATAAAGCTCAACTGCATATATCTGAATTGTCTGGGAGACATCCAAAACATTTGAATAATCAGAAGCTAGAAATGCTGTTTATACAGGGCTACACTGTCATGAGACTACTAGGGAGCTATTACAGGGTCCTTCTTTTTGTTGCAATGGACACAGGCTGATTCTTTCTTATGTCTATCTGGTGTCCATCTACAGTAACTCTTCTGCCTCCTTTGTCACCCTACTGTTAAAGAAAATAAGGAAGGGACCTGGCACTTTGAAACTAAAAATGTGTCACCCAGGTCCTCAGGCTTAACCTTCACCTTCTTGATAATTTGAGATCATAACTGACCTGCAATGAAATATTAAAATATAGGAAGGTTTCTCCTATAACTTGTGCTACTTCATAATTTATGCGCTCTCCTGTCAAATGGGGGAGGATGTCCAATGATTCCATGGTATTACAATCTGCCCCTTCCACTTTATTTTGAGGATTCGGTTTGTGGTATTGGGACCCAATTGAAATGAACTTGACTCTAATATGAATTCAGGAAAGAAAACATTGTATGTCCACATTATGGGAGAAGTTGTGGCCAGAACACTTAACAATGTTAACACAACAGTAGTAATAAGATGGAATTAATTTTTTATTTTATTTTTTAAATTTTTTTCCCCATGAGCCATTGCAGTGAGGCTTCAGCAAAATGATAAGTCCTCCCCCTCAAATATCTGGCCCTAGTGGGCTTAATCAATTTAATAGTAACACCAAGTGGTACTGCTGTGATCAGCACTGGGCAGCATTGACTCATTATTTACATTCCCAGCCATGTTGCCAATGTAGCATAGCTCCAGAGCATTGTGGAATATTTCAAAGTCTGTAGTGTGCAGGAGAGTCAGAACATGTTGTCATTGCTGTGATCACCACTGAGGTAGGAAGGCCCTGGCTACCTCATTGTTGTATGCTGGTGCCAGGCCAGTATCAGAATATGAAAACTAAGTCTCATCTAATCAACTGTACAGGGCAGGTGTGGGCAACTGTGCCAAGGGCAGAAGCCAACTTCCTCCCTTGCCCCCACATCATGGCCACATTAACAGAAAAGTAAAAGTAAAACAAAACTTTCATTCATTTTCATTTTTCATTTTAGAGGGGTTGTGGGGCACAAAAAGCACTACCTATCACATTTTTATGTGGCTTTGCATCAGTTTATTTGATTCTTCTCATCATTAAAAAGGTAAATAGGGGGTAGGGGGTTCCATGGGTGTCCTAGAAGGCTGGGATACAAGCAAAGAATGGGGTCCCATGGGGCCCATGACCCGCACTTTCCCCATCTCTCCTATAGAGTTATCTTAGAGCAGCTTTTTTCAGATATGTTCCACTGTTCCAGCACCTTGAATCAAAACACTGGATGTGACCTGCCATCTTTAGCTTATCATCTTTATGTGCTGATGAAATTCCTGAATAGTAGGAACATGACACACAAGTAGAACGATGTTCATAAATAACCTGCCATCTTTGACAAATTAAACAGAGGCACACAGCTCACCTTTGGCCTCTCCCCTTATATGAAAGTGGCTGAACACGACAGCAAATGGAGACAAATTCACAAGGAAGACAAGCCCAGCAATCAATTCCACTACTCTCAAATCATTATGAAATGCCTCAGGTCAGAAATAATTAATGGATTAGCCCCCTGAGATAGTTAAATGGATCACTGCAAACATAAGCAACATCAAAGATTTTATAAGTAACGAAAGATGTACAGTACCTTGGAAAACATGTGTGGGACTTTTTACACAAGGTCTGGATGTGTTGTACATCTGCAGTTAAACTCTGCTTCCTTGTTGACAACCATATTACAAGCCAGTTATTAGGGGGGATTTTTCTGTACATGTGAGCCGACTTGTTCCACTATAGACAAAGCCAGTGACCAGTCAAAGAACAGAAATGAGAATTTTCCTGTGGAATACAGTGTTCCACAGCTGGGGCCAAGCATGGGTTATGATTCATGGTTTTGAGCCATTGTGGATTGGCTATGAAACAATCAACCATTAAGCAGAATCATACTCATAAGGGTTATGAAGCACTGACTTCTCTTCCAGAAGATTTATGAGGCAAAGGAACAACATCTTCAAAAATTTGGCTTGGCATCATTCATATCTACCTACTCACCTAATCCACAGCGACAATGCTTCAAAAAAAGAAAATCCATAAATTTGCATGTTTAGAGGAACAAGAGCAATGGTTTAACAGGAAAAAAGGGTTTTACAATGTTTTTATTTGTATGGCATTATACTTGCCTTCAATGCTTTGAGCGAATACCATTAGAGATACCATACTTGTATAGTTCTACAATCCATATTGTGGCAATAGCAATATTGGGATAACCCCAAAAGGCACAAAATGGATGCAAACCTTTGAGATCTTTTGGTAGGAAGGAGCACTAGAAACAAGGAGAAGGTTATCCAGAACTGGAGATGGCACTCAAGAACCTTCCTAGGACTGCATTACTTTGAAGGAGACTGTGGGATTAACATTCTTCCTTCCTCTCAGTTTGCTTCTGTCAGAGGAAATTAGAAATCGTTTAAAAGTTTTCTTTGTAGGAAATTACTCCCCTCTCCCTTTTCAACAATTTGAATCATTTACTTTCTAAAATAAGTTTGTTTGTTTGTTTGTTTAGGAGAGGAATCAGAAATAACCCACTTCTTGAAGCATGCATGTGTTACTGCAATTGCTTGCCTGGATTTGTGGGATGTTAGATATCACTTTGATATCAATAATTTAGCTTTCTTCTACCATCCCTCTCCACTTGTCTGTGAGGTCCCCCGGACAAGCTCGCAGACAGACATGGTCACTAATCACTGTAATATTCCAACATAATACAGGCTGGCCAGAAATAGCCATCCTGCTGCTTCAGGTGACCTCAAAGGCAAGTACTCTATTATGTATGCACGCTACTTACAAAGAACTCCCTGCCCCGAGCAGGAGGCTTGATTAGGAGGATCCTCATCTGTCAAGCACTCTGCATCTGCATACTGTCTACTCCATTGTCAATTTGGAACTTAACTCAATCATGCTAAATTCTGACCTTTCAGAGGCTTTGTCTCCAGCCCGAAACTCATTGTTTTCCTCAAGTATGGACTAGCCTATGGCTACATTTTCCCCTATATAAACCCCTGACGTTGTGAGCTTCTTTGGATCACTCCCAACTTCCATCCAGCCTTGTTGCCACTTTGCTTGGCGAGCCTTCCCCTCAGTCCCATGTACTGAGACTTCATATCTCCGAACTTCTGCCGCAGACTATCCGGGCTTCAAGACAGGTGTAGTACCACTCAAACCAACAGCTCCTCTAAAAATCCCTCTATCCCACTCCAACGTTTATTTCTTTAGTTCTCTGAGTGAGTGTGTTGCATACACTGTTTGATTGTACTTTTAATAAAACAACATTTATTATTCCAATCCTGTTTGCTCCTTGACTCGGCCTGACCCTGTAGACATTGAGTAAAAGATTCTGTTCTGTTGCCCTGCCTCTCACATTGCTAGCTTGTGCTTTTGGCTAATTTCCCCATATTTTAATAATTGAGAGTGCATTTAGGTGTCCCTCCTGGGACCCCCAGAAAACAGGGTAACACATGTATGTTTATGCAGCTTCCTGAGGCCTTTTCATACTACCAAATTATAGTGCTATTATTCCACTTTTACTGGCACGGCAACAATTTATGGAATCCTGGGATTGGCAGTTGAGGGAGGGACTTTAAAATCCTCAGCCAGGGAGCTCCTCTGGTGCCTCTGAACAAACTACAAAATCCAAGGATGCAGCCATGGCACTTAAACTGGAATCACAGTGCTGTAGTTGTTTTGTGTCAAAGAGCCTCCAGAAATGTCAGGGAGAACACAGATTCAATATCCAGCTAACGATAGTCTGAGAATCACCATGAAAGGAGCACTGTTGGATCAAATCAAGGATTTGTCTAGTCCAGCTCCCATTTCTGGCATAGCCCTCCAGATGATTCTGGGAGGCCCACCTAGAAGGGTAAAGACAAGCATCCTTCACTGATATTTATTACCAAGAACTGGTTTACTTTTTGCTTTCAACTGGTATGCCAAGTAATAGAGAGAATAATGTATTTGAATACACCCAGAGAAGAGTTAATTTCTATACCTAAGTCTTTGCTATATGTTATGGGACTGTGCAGTGAAAACTTACTTTTGAATAATTCCAGAATCCTCTAGTTTGTGTGGCCTTCATGAGTTGTAGTCCAAAAATAATTTCTAAGTTTATCTTTCTATCCATCTGTCTACCTACTTTGTCTACTACATATATAAGGAAGGAAACTTTAAAAAATTTTGGAAAAATGCATCTAAACCTGATGGCACTGCCTCCCCCACTTAATTATTGGCAGCATAGCTAAGATAATGAACACTATGGTGTAGTGGTTAAGTACTGGACTACAACTCTGGAGACCAAGGTCTGAATCCCTGCTTGGCCATGGAAACATACTAGTTGATCTAGGGCAGGTCACGTTGATCAGCCTCAGAGGAAGGCAAAAGCAAACCCACTCAGAACATTGCCAAGAAAATCCTCTGATAAGTTTGACTTATGTAGAAATGGCTTCAAGGCACATGACAACAAATAGCATAAAAGCCAAAGTCACCTTGAGGAAAAAAGTCAATTTTAAAAAAAGAGTTGAAAATATAAAAATCTTGTTCTAAAGTCTGCTGAATAGGCTGTTACAAAGAAAGCCTGAAACTTTCTGAAGTTGTTAATAATACTTCAAAGTTTGTTTTTGTGAAGGAAAAGAAAGTACCTGCTCTTCATTCTGGTAACATTTGAAAAGTGGAGATGGAGAGGGGAGGAAGTGTGGCAAACGTTTAGGTAAATCACAGTTCTAACATATGGAACAGTTATGAAGAGAACTTTCAAGATTCCAACACACACACACACGCACACACTCCTACTTCTTCCTCCCCCACTCTTGAGCAATTTCCAAGAATGTCCACAACATTGACGTTTATGGTCTGTTTCCAAAATAAGAGATCATGTGCCTTTGTTTCAACATTCTAAAAGAAATGAAACAACTGGATTCCATTTGGGCTCAACTGAGCTTGCATGGATCAGCTTACTAAACCAGGTCCTGGCTTCTTTACACACTACTACATTTCAGTCAATATTTAGTCAAAAACCCCACCCCAACTATAATCAGTCAGGAAGTTTAAGGAGATATACTTACATCTGAAATCCACAAGCCATTCTTCTCATAAGGATAAATGTATGGCTTTATTTCATATATAGTTATCCATCTATAATTGGTAGTGTCATTGTCCCTGTTGTTGTTATTGTGTTACCCTGATTTCTGGGGTCCCCTTTGGGGATGCCTTAATGTGCTCCAAGTGAAAGGGAATGAAACTCGACAGAGCACAAGCAATAGCAAAGGAGGCAGGGTAACCCAGTGGGCTCTTTTTACCCAGTTAGGGGTCAGGCCAAGCCAAAAATCAAACAAAGATGTCCGATAAATGTTTTTATTGAATGAAAGTCTCACGCATCAACACAGTCACTCATACACTCACTTAAGACCTATTAAGAAGCAAAGAGTGGAAACTGGATAGGGGAAATATTGAAGGGATCATAGTCAGGGTGATACTGCACCTTTTCCAGAAGTCCTTGGTCCGGGGAAAAACAGTGAATGAAGTAGAGCTCAGCACAGAGAGGGCTGAGGGGATTACTTGACTGATGGAAAAACAGTTGGCCAGTATGACTGGGAAATATACAAAGAAACTCTCAAAAACTAGGACTATTTGTAGGGGAAAACGTACCTTGAAGGCAAATCCTCTCCCAGGGAGAACAATGGGTGTTGCAACAAAAAAGAAGCTCCGCAATGGCAACTCTGTTTGCATGATGGGATTATGAGGTGTTGCCAAAGCTTCAGGATCTTCAGTTGCATTGGGTTGTGGTGTGAATTTACGTAGATGGTCCTTGCCTGATATGATTTTATTGCTATCGGTGCTCAACTTGGGAAAAACATGCTAATTTCCTCAAGTTGGCTTCTCAGAGGCTGAAGACCCTTTGTCTATTGTGGGTTTGCACAGCTTGCAGTCTCCTGGAGCTACATGATGGCGGATTGTACTGGCCTGACCTGGTGTTCGATCGTTCAACCGTTGCTGCCTACGTGCTCATCTGGGTGACTTCTCAGGCACATTGAATCATATTTAATATCAAAAATTGTAGACTCCAGGACAGGGTTTATGAGTGAGGTAACAGTTGCTGTTGTTGTTCTTATGAGTCTTTGCATGGTACATTCCATATTGAGCTTATATGGCTTCCTTTATTTATTGGATAGCTAAAATATATGCCTTTGAAGATGCATTTGATGCATGCCCAAAAAGGTTGTTGCAATAAATGGTGGTTAATATTCTGTTAACGTCAAACTCAAGCATAAGTTTCATGTGTGTATGCTCTTTGGGGGAGACTGTGGAAGTAAGCATTCTCTTCCTCCCACTGCAATGCACAAAGCACACAAAGACATACCATATGGACTCAAAGCAGTCCCTGGCATAGTCATTCTGTGAAGTGAGCAAGACTGGAGAAGTGTCTGGCTTTGTTCCCATAACCAGACTTGAAATGATCACATCAACACTGAAACCTCTAGTGGACCCCAGCAGATTTCACTGCTGTAATCATTTCTCATCTGGCAATAGCAGCATAGCCTAGTGTAAATCTTGGCCTAGTGTAAGTCTACATGCAGAACTACTACACTAGGCTAAACCATATACAACTGCTGGGATGATGCAACCCATTTTATTACATGTTATACTAGGTTTGTCTTTAGCATTACATCAGTGTGCTAAATACACTAACATATATGGTTGCCTTCATTTATAGCGGGGGGGAGACTTGTGGCCCTCCAGGATGTCGCTGGCCTACAATATCCATAATTGCTCACCCTTAACTATGCTGACTCAGGCTGATAGAAGTTACAATCCAATGACATCTAGAGGGCCACAGCTTCTCTACCCTTGACAATGAGCATGTGATCCTGGTAATATCTGTGCATTAGAAGGTTCAGCTCACATTGGCCCCACTCTAATCCAATAGAGGAGATAAAGGTGCTGCTGGAATCAGCATCTGTATGGAGACTCCCTAGGATCAGGCATCTTCTTTCTAGCAGGAATTTCTTGTTTCTGGGCTACAGGGCTGGCTTTTCCATTAGGCAAAGTGAGCAGCTGCCCTGCATAGCAGATGATATGCTTATTGTAGAAGGCAGAGGGTATTTTGGAGCTGCTGTTTGGGCCATATGGCCTGCTCTGCCTCTCTAGCCCTCAGTGTACAATAGAAGATAAAGGTTCAACGTCTAGCCCAGTTGGCTACTGTAATGGAATTTACCTCTGGCAGCAAAATGTCTTGGAGAGGCCCTGCTCAGTTAAGATATTTAGTGTCCTATCTCAGTCCTAGCACAGCTGATAAATCAAACAAAACAAACTGAATATCTCTCAGCTTGTTACTTACTTCCAGGTAGTAAGCAAAAAGTCATAAATAAAGTCCAACATAAACAAAGTCCAGCAGGGTTTCACGGCAAAAATGTGTCCATTTGTCAAGGCATCCAGCAAGGTAGTAGGTCAGATAAGGTCTGACAACTCCTAGAGGGGAAGGACACCAGCTAAATAGACCCAGAGCCTATTGCACCTGTGCCTTGATTGATTGTTGCCAGTTATAAATTCTGAGAGAGCAACACTGTGTCTCTCTTTGCTGCCTGTGCTGTGCGAAGCTGGGTTGAGGTAAGTGTTCTTTTGTATCTGAAGAGGCAGGACTCTCTGTGGGAGCTGGCACCACCCTCTGTTCTGTTTCTGGCACTGTAACCTTTCTCTGTACAGCAGGTCCTGGCATGCTCCCTGTTTCAGTCTCTGGCATGCCCTCTGCTTCAGACTCTAAGTCAAAGTCCATGCTCTGGAAGCAGGGCATGACACTTAGCAGACAGGAATTTGACGTATGAGTAAGCTTTATTTTAGCTACAGATGGTCAGACTTCTTACTGAAACTCTGTTTATTTAAGTCCATTTCAACCTGGTTTCCACTCTTAAGTGTTGTTGGTCAGCCTGATAGATGAGATGATCTATGCCAGGAGAATGACAGAAGAATTCATACAAATTCTTTTGTGTTATTACAAATTATAGTATTCTCTCTTCCCCACCTACTTGGCTGGGGTGGCCTCTCTGCAGTTGGTCTGTGTGTATGTTTAAAATTATTGGCTGAGGCATTTAGACTTTACACTCTGCTGTCTGTGACTGGTGTAGCTTAAATAGCCACATCTCTCTCCCTCTATAAGAACTCTGTTCTCCTTTGACTGCACTTATACACATATACACTGCACACTAAGCTAACTGCTTCTAACTGTCAACTGATTACTACTGTAATTTCTCAAATATGCTAAGCATACCTCTCAACTTATTAATTGGTGAGTTTAATTGAAGATGGATGTATTATTATAATTTTTCTTAGTAAACATTTTCTTTTAAATTTTGAAATCTGCTATCTGCCTTGTCTTCTTCAAGTCAGCCATCATTTTAAGAAGCCACACCTAAACTGGGCAATGCCTTTCTCTGCAACTCTGCTGATATAGAGTTATCATAGGACTAATCACCTGGGTAACTCTCAACTTCTAACATTTTGCATCTCAGATTTCAGTATCATTGACCATGGCAGGGATGTAGAAAAATATTTGAAAATTTTCTTAGAAAGATTGTGTAGACATACTAAGACAACCCATCAGAAAAACTGTCAAGTACTGCAGGATTTTTCACATTTCAGAATTTGTTGTGAACAAATGAGGATATTTCCTTTGCAGAAAACACTATTTTTGTACCAAAAGAAAAGCATAATGCTTTTATGAAGAAGTGTGATTGCCTGTACAATAAAAACCATCACATTTTTTCCCCAGAATGAAAATGTGAGATTGAAAAATTTGTAAAAATGTTTGTAATCTCACCCATGAAGAGAAAGGTTTTCATATTTTCCATTTGTGCATGCAAGAATGGAATACTGATGATTTTCAACCCCAGATCATAGTAGCATTCTGGATGGTCTGTCTTGACTGGGAATCACACGCACTGCATTTCAGGATTTTCAGTATCATATGGCAACAGTAAATCATCCTCAGCATGATGAAGTGCCCACTGATACCAAGAAAGACTGGATTCTGTTTCTTTAGTACTCTGTTCCATCCACTGCGTCAGGTGGCTTTGGAAATGGTTGTTATCAAGCCTCCCAGTAAATAAGGTCCTTTAACAACAGATTCTTCCATTGCTAGATCACAAAGCCATGCACCATCACAAAGGTAAGGATGTGAAAGGGAAAGTGTCACAAGTTCATTAGGATGCCACCACTCTAGAATGTGATGTCAGTAAGGCTCAGGGAATGTGCCTGGATGATGGGGTGAACTCCTGAGTCTGCCATAAAAGCTCCCTCACATTAAGACTCAATGACATCTCTTACCTGGTTTCACTAAGAAACAGCACAAAAGAAGCTAAACAAAATCCAACATAAGGTGCAGATATCTAAGTTGAGGGGATCAGATGGATGTACTGTCTCTCTCTCTCTTTCTCTCTGTCTGGAATTGCTCTTTGTGCAAGTGTTAATGTGTGTTTACATGTCTGCTCATAAAAGAGAGAAAACATATAAAAAGGAGATGGGTTACCTCAAAGTTTGTGAATGAATCCAGTACATTCATTTCTTGGAATCAATATCAAAGGCCATCTTATGTGAAAAGAAAGTATTAACAAAATTATATGTCTGATAGAGGAGAGGATGCAGTCTTCTGGCTGTTGCTATATGACTAAAATAAAGCCTGTGAAAGAGGAACGGGCAGGCAGAAGGGGCTTCGGATCTGAGTATATCATCCTATAGACAAGGGGACAATAGATATGACAAAGCAAGAAAAGATACGTCAGGGAATACTGGCTACCTATTTCTACTTCTGCTACCCTCTGTGGACACACAGTAACTTTGTGCAAATGTAGTTGCATATTGCTATATTTCCAATATTTATGTGATATGTGTATGCACCTTCAAGTTGCCTGTCAGCTTATGGAGATCCTATGAATTTTGTAGGGTTTTCTTAGGCAAGGAATACTTAGAGGTGGTTTTGCCAGTTTCTTCCTCTGAAATATACCCCACAGCACCTGGTATTTGTTGTGGTCTCTCATCCAAGACCAACAAGGCCTGACCCTGCTTAGTGTACAACATCAGACAGGATCTGGTACTTTCAAGGTATTTAGCCCTTAGTAGGACAAAGCCATAGTTCTAGAGTGACTTCATTTCCAATGCAACAGGTTTTCAAAACAGCTGTTAGAAGATTTGTATATCCACCATATCTCATTGTGCCTCACTCTGCTGTGCTGTCAGAAGCTGGCAAGGCAGCTATGTACTCCTCAGCTATGTAGGAATGCAAGATTGTCAGATCTCGATCCAGTTAAAGCAAGCCAGGGCCTTCAGATAAAGTAAACCTGGAAGCATTAATATTTAATAAAAACCATTCTGTTCTCCCATACAGATTCACCTTTAACAAAGTACAACTTTGTCTCCAGAACAAATTGATTACAAGAAAGAGGGCTTAAACATTAATAGAGCATATAAAACAGTAAATGATTAAGTTCCATGATATGACAGCATACCAACTGATACCATGCTGGAATCTCACCTTTTAGCATTTGACTGACATTGCAAGTGCAGTCATGTGCCATCTTGTCACACTCTCCTTTGGCATATCCACTGATAATCAAAATTGTATCTGACTACATTATGCTACATTATGTGGATATTTCCAGTGGAGAAACCGGATGAGCTAAGTCAGCACAATGAACCTTTCAAAAACCTTGGTAGAAGATATATTGAAAAAAATTCTGCTTTTTACCATATATGAGTTTAGGTATTACTTACTTAGATATGAATCACCAACCTTTTGGTTTGGTTTGCCAGCTTTTTACATAGAAGACATCCACATCTGAATTTTCAGCCTTGGATTTATCATTCAGGCTTTGCCAATTATAAGATGCTGCTGTTATTTGTCATCAATTTTGACTTATGGCAACTCTATGTATGAGAGACCTCTAAAATCCCTGAAGATCAATTGCTCTGTTCAGATCTTGAAAACTCAAGTTCTAAAATGACTTAATATTGTTACCTTAGATAAACATTCAGAAATATGATTTTGCAAAATATTTATTTTCAAATATCTCTGATGACTTCTTTTATCATGGACCAGGTAGCAAGAAGTGGAAGTGAAATTCATGGTCCTGGGGTAACCTAAGTTTTCTTCTTTAATTATCTAATGCAAAAAAGTTTCAGGAATGGTTCAAGAATCCAAATATTGCCACTAACTCATGGTGGCTACTTCCATGCAATGAGGCTCCATACAAAAACAGACTAACATTTGCCAACATACATAATTCCTACAGACAACTGGTGGCCCAAAGAGAAAGCATGACAGTGTAAGTCACCTCTCTATTTATTATTGTTGCTGTGTACAGACAGTACTGGTGACACTTGGGATTAAACCATTCCTGAATGTTCATCAGGTAGTTTGACTGAAAGATCTCAGTTTCATCCAACATGGTACATAAGTATTTCTTCTCATCACTGTTTAATACTATATTGTTCCCACTCTAGAATAACTGTATTTCAGAATCATTTGTGTATTTGTGATTATTGTATCTCCTTTCTGGGTTCATCCCATGTTTCATTTCAGCCAACAAAAATGCTACCTATACTCTCAGATTTGGCCACGTAATGACACTGCCAAAGCTGACCGAAAACAGCTTAGAGTGAGCATCCTTGGTGAGCATTGCCCTGTCTCCAAGTGGGCAAATATTTTCACTTTTTCAGAGCCATCACCAAAAGGGAGGCTGCTATTTGACCACTACTAAAAATGATCATGGGAAGCCAAAAAATGTTTCTTGCCAAGATTGTTTATTTAAAAAAAAAAAAAAAACCAAAAACTATACCACTATTATTGGTTCAACCTTAATTATATCATAGTGGCAATCCATGAATTTTGTCTTAGAAAGAAACAAAAATGAAGAAATTTATCCCTGTCTTTATAGAAAGAACTTCTGGAAACCAACAAAAAAGCTACCCATGGGGAACACTTGCATTTTACATACTGGGCCTCTTTCATGAGCTTACTTACATTTAGTACTTTCTTCTTTCTCCCCCTGCAAACATTTCTTTCCCAGAAAATGTACTGCTCATCCTGAAGAAGGATATTACTATTTAGCCTCAAACATTATTTCTGAAGATTTCTCAAAGGCAGATTTAATTAAATTTTCTTGTGCATATATATATCTCAGTATATCCATGCAGGCAACACCCTTCCAGGCATTTTTGTTTTTGGAAAATCATGCAGAGAAAACAAAATCTCGTTTCTGATAACAGAAGAAAATATAAACCAGTGCTGGCATTTGTCCATAATGACTTTGGTGGATATACCTGAGGCTGTTGTTCTCCCTAGATCAAAAACAATATGACTTGGAAATTACCGTTTTAACTCCTTTGATGCAAACATTCCCATTGCTGTTGCAATTACTTAATTGTTTAAAGCCCAAGTAAATCAGAACAGATTATGGCGGGAAGTATCTCTTGCAAATAGTGCTAGGGGGCTCACCTTTCACACTCAGCTACAAGGACAGCAGTTCTAATTCAGAATATCTGTTACTACTTGGAATTCCTCAGCATTCTGCTGCATGTACCTATAACTAAGCTATGCTTTAAGAATGTTTTCACGTGCTTTTCACTGCTCCCTACTCAGGCAGGCTAAGTTGAATGAAATCTGCAAATTCAAGACAAAGAACAATTTAAGTAGTTTAATTAGTCTCACTGTTCACATATATCTTGCTAGCCTAGGCATCATGGATGCCACGAACATGTAGCTCTTCCCTATGAAGAACTAAGGGAGGTGTAGGAAAAGTGGGTCACAGGCCATATGCATGCCCCCATGGCTGTTTTATGGCCCCCAGCATTCCCTGAGGGTCAATTTTTTGAAAAAAGTCATTTTTTAAAAAAAATAGATATCCCCTAGGGGACTAGGAAGAGATTTTGCCCTATTTTTGGCACCACTTGGGCCAATTTAGGTCCAGGAGAGGCCTTCTTTGCACAGGAAGTGAATAGAAAATTACTTCCTCTCACTTCCTTTTGTTAAAAAATGGCATCTGTTACTCCTAAAATGGCCCAAGGAAGGCTAAAAACATGGTGAAAATGTTCCCAATATCCACTAGAAGGCATCTGGGGGCCAAAAGTTGATTTATTTCAGGAGGGTGAAGTGGACGTGTGGCCATAAGATTGCCTGGAGAGCTAATGCATTCTCCTAGCCTTCCACAGTTAACCACCCCTGTGCTAAGAATTGGTCCAAAAACATTTTGATGCATGAGGCAAGGGGAAAGATGATGTATATAGAATCATAGAGTTGGAAGAGACCACAGGGACCATCCAGTCCAACATCTTGCCATGCAGGAACCTACATCAAAGCACTCCCAACAGATGGTCATCCAACTTCTGCTTAAAAACCTCCAAAGAAGGAGACTCCATCACACTCTGAGGCAGCATATTCTACTGCCAGACAGCTCTGACTGTCAGGAAGTCCTTCCTGAGGTTCAGGTGGAATCTGCTTTCCTGCAGCTTGAATCCACTGCTCCTTGTCCTAGTCTCCAGAGCAGCAGAAAACAAGCCCACTCCCTTCTCAACATGACATCCCTTCAAAAATTTAAACATGGCTATCATATCCCCTCTTAACCTTCTCTTTTCAGACTAAACATACCCAGCTCTCTAAGCTGTTTCTCACAGGGCATGGCTTCCAGACTCTTTACCATTTTGGTCCACGCTCCAACTTGTTGATATCCGTCTTGAATTGAGATGCTCAGAACTGGACACAGGTCTAACCAATGCAGAATAGAGTGGTACCATTAGCTCCCTTGATCTAGAAACCATATTCCTTTTGATGCAACCACTCTATGTACACTGGAAATTGGACAGGGTCCTCCACTCTACTTGAAGGCAGCAGGCTAGTTTAGGGGCTGCAAGAGGACATACTAAATGGCACATTTAGCCCTAAGAGAGGTGAATTCCTGAGGAAGACTGAGGAAGAGCAGTGTTACTGCTGCCTCTCTGAGTTTGCCTCCCAAATTGCTTCATGGCCCCTAATGGCAAAACTAGTGACTATGAGAGGTTTCCTGGAGCACAACCTCAGAAGGAATTTTGGCTAACACTCATCTTCACTGCTTGCTCTAGCAGATATATTCACAGCAAGAAATGGGATATAGCATGGGTTTATTCAGTTCTTAAAATGTATATGGATTGCATCACAGTGAACTGGTGCATAATAGATTTGGGTTAGCATTTTTATTATGCTCTGCCTTATTGACTTGAGGTCAGCACAAAATCTTCTTAAAGTCAATATATCACCATTAAAGACATTTTATTTTTATCTTCAGAACATACTGGGCCTTAAATACTTGAGCCATGTATGTATGATTTACTTTTTAAAATATATATATGTATGTATATGTATATTGCTCAGCCTATACTGGTGGGCATGGTGTCACAGAGAGTAGTCTGATCCTGCTCTGTACCTCTAGTATAGTCAGATAAGGATAGCAAACACTAATCCAGCCTCCCCCATCTCAGTGTCAATGGTCCATGGTAGCTGGTGGTGGTGATGGGAGTTGTTAGCCAACACATCTGGAAGGTGCTAAGTTGGGGAAGGCAGCATTAATCCATTTGGAAGAGTGTGAGGCCAAGGAATTATACTGAATATACCAAGGAATATACTGAAATTTAACAAGTAGTCTCTCTGTCATCCCTAACCAGAATTTAAACACAGTGGCCGTGTTGCCTGTGGAATTCTGGGAGTTGCAGTCCCAAAGAAGCTAAACTTATTGGCCATTTCCGCACTAGACTGTTATAGTGCTATTATTCCACTTTCAACATCCTATGGAATCCTGGAGTTTGCCATTTGGGGAAACGAGCCTTTATGGAATAATAGCACTATAACAGTGTAGTGCGGAAATGGCCATTGTCCTGTGTTGTTGAGGTTGTGTTTATATTAGCAATGAGAAGAATATGCACAACCTATTTTCATCATCGAAAGGAAAGGGTTGTTTTTTTGTTTTTTATACATCAAGATAGCCAGCCTGTCAAGAAAATGGCCAACCACCATGAAATTTTTCACATTGTGGGTTTTTTTAATGGTGGTGGGGAGCCCCTAAATGCTTTTTGACCAAAAAAACCAAAAACACTTTTTGTACAAAAACCTGCACACTATGTTATGCAGAAAACATATTTTCCACTCAAAACATTTTTGAGCAAAAATAATTTTGTCCAATTTTTTTCTGAAAATGAATCTTTAACAAAAAAGTTCTGAATTGAAAAAAAGGAAAAAGAAAATGTACAACTCTAGTATCTCGCCTAGAAGAGAAAATATGTTTAAAATTATTCATATTTTCATGAGACAATGTAATAAGTATAGATTTACATTCCTTGTTCACATGTTCATTTGTTTTCCATTAAATTACTACTAAAATTTACTCGGATGGGTAACTTAGCAGAAATCAGCTAACAGTTATGGGTTAGTAAGTTGTTGCTAATATAGGTACTGAGCTAACAATGTGTTAGCCCTTTTTTACCTCCTTTCCAACCTCTGGATTTTCATAGCAATTATTTATTTTTATGTTTGTGACCCTGCTTCAACATATTTGTAAGAACAGCTAACTATGTAAGAATTTCAAGAAATCTGTTTAAGAAAGTGAGAGTTCTTATAAACATGGTCATGAAAAATCATCCCTGTGAGCCAGTCAAAATGTCCTCATGTAGTTCTGTAGAGTCACAGGGAGAAAATAAGAAATAAGTGGTGATTTTGTTTCATGTCACTTTTAAAAATAGTTTGGCAAAATCCCAAAATTTCTGAACAGGCAGAAGAGAAAAATTTGAGATTTTTTTTTAAAAAAAATGAGTGTGGGAGAAGGTAAATTGATTTGCTAGGTAAAGGACTTTGAGTACTGATTCACAGTGAAATCTTAGCTCTTAAAAATCTTATTTGTTCAATGATATAATGTTGAATTAGGACTGCTGCTTTTTTCTTCTTCTTCTGCAGTTTCCTCATCTTTAACAGTGACATAGCAAAGAAAAAAACCATTTTATCCATTTACTTTAAAAAAAAAAAAAGTCCAGTATGCCACCTCTGAGCAGCACTGTGCTCCTGGGTGTGGCCACCATTTAATTTCCCTGCAATGCTCTGACAAAGCAGGCCATAGGCCCTTTCCTCACTGTACCTGCATCCTGTGATGTCCCAGCGTCATCCCAGCAGTGCCTTTGCTGGGATGGGAATGTGCCCCCAGTTCTCCCTTCTGCACCGTTCAGTTGTTGGTAGATGGCAGCACTCAGGACATGCTCCTTCCTTCCACAGTGCACCAGCCTTTTTCTGTGCTGGACTGAGGAAGAAAGCACCTAGATAGCACTTCCATCATTTCCACATGGCCCCAGCCAACACAATAGTAATGCAAAGGGGACCCATTACCAATTTTTTCCTAGTAATAGTACAGTGTGCAATTGCGAAAGCTGGAGAGGTGACAGGAGCAGGACTGTGATGACGTTGTGCAAGAAGAAGCATCGCAGACCAACTTCAATGCATCCCTATGCCAGGATGGGGACATAATGTGGAAATGACCATTGTTTCATATTAAGATTTCAGCTAGACCCACCTACCTGTCACTACTTGCAGTGATTTTCCTGAAAATCAGCTACCATTACCTACTTTAACCAGGACCCCATGAAAACCTGAAGCCATATCCATAGAGTCTCCCTTAATAGAAGAGTTACAAATATCTGAATAAGCCTTTAGGCCTCTATCTTGATGCTGGAATTCTGGAGCATGTGAATTATGGAGAAATATTACTCTTTAGCTAACACACTTGGTCTCTGACCATGATGTGGTCAGAACTCATAATGTAAAACAAAGATATAACCAGGAAAACCAGTGAATTCATTACCAACACGTACAATATGAAACTACCTTGAACTAATAGATAAAGAGTTCTGCAACCATTATTTAAGAAAATCATTGTTAAAAATTTGGCTAGCTATTAAGAAAAGTACCTTCAATAAAATTCCGCTCTGCATCTCCCCACAGGAGGCATTTTTCGGAAGATGGGTGGAGCATAAAGGAGACTGGATCGAATATGAAAATCTGATAGCTTTTGATAATCAAGAGATCAGATTTAAATCGTGTGAAGAGCTTGGCCAACAAGGAATAGAACTAAATTGGTTCCCATACTTACAGTTAAAAGAAAGATTCAAAATGGATTTAAAACTAGAAGGATTTGCCATGCAAAAGAAATATAATGAATATGAAACCATAATCTTCATAAAAACAAAACATAAGATTTCACAGTATTATAAATATTTCTTCTCTCGGCAACTGGAAGACAAAGTCATAAAAGAATCTATGGTACAGTGGGCCCAAAATGTGCAACATGAGATTCCATTAGAACATTGGGAAAAGGCATGGTCTGACACTGATAAATTCACAAGCTCACAAGATTTGAAGGAAAACTTCATGAAGATGATGTATAGATACCACCAAACACCCGAAAGAATAGATAAAATCTACAGATCTGGGAATATTAAATGCTGGAAGTGTAAGGAGAAAATAGGATCATACTATCATATTCGGTGGTCCCGTGAAATTTCTAAAAGTTACTGGAAGAAGATATATGAAGGGATAAAAGAAATCTTTAACATCATGTTTCCAATGGCCCCGGAATTCTTTTTGCTAAACATGATGTACATGTTTGAAAAGACTTTTGCTCGCAAAAACAATAGGATATTACTGAATCTGGTTACAGCAGCTAGACTAAACTTTGCTAGAATGTGGAAAAATCCAGAAACACCGAACTTAGAGCAATGGTTTTCTAAAATCATTGAACTTAAAGAGTATGATTTATTTTCCCATTATTTGAAGAGAAAATCAACCAAAGAAGTGGAGAAGGATTGGGAACCGGTGATTAGTTATATTAATAATAGATGGAAAGTCAAAGTTTGCTAAAATCAAAGCTGAAAATGTTGGAGAAAGGATGGATAATAATGTTTGGATATAAGAAGAGTGGAGGAATTAGGTGGTAAGAAGAGATTAGCAATGGTAAGACAAGATAGCTCCAGGCAAAACAAAGTGCACCAAACTAAAATAGGAGAAATAAAGAGAGAGTGTATGAAATTTCGAAGTAGTAAAAGCTGTATATACAAAGCGTGAAAAGAAATATCAGTGATATGGCAAGGGAAGTTATATGTAAGTTTCCATAAATGTATAGAAGTTTAAGTTTTGCTTAAGACATGCAGTTATAACATCCATATCAGATATTGGAATGTATTGTATCAATTGATGATGATAGCATGTAAAAAGCAATTGGAAACAGTACTATAGAAGATGTATGAAATTTTATTTATTTTATGAATAAAAAGATAAAAGTAAAAAGAAAGAAAGAAAGAAAGAAACTACCTTGAATTGATTCACACCATTGGTTCATGTAGCCTCATATCACTTAGGCTTATTTGCACTGCATCTCTAAGGCCCACCTAGGATCCCAAATGGGCACTGTCTACATCAGGAGTGACCAAGGCATGTTACTGGTGAAGTGAAGAACCAGAAGTCTCCCCTTCCATTTCATGTTCAAAAATCCTATGGACTGGCAGTTAATTTTTCTTCTATTGTTGTTGTGTGCCTTCAAGTTGTTTCTGACTTTACAACCCTAAGGTGAACCTATCACAGGGTTTTCTGGGGCTGAGTGTGTGATCTGCCCAAGGTCACCCAATGGGTTTCCCTAGCCAAACGGGGAATCAACCCCTGGTCTCCAGGGTCATAGTCCAATGCTCAAATCACAACACCATACTGTTTCTCTTTTCTTCCATAGTGGTGTTGATAAGGGCAGCTGATAGCTCTGCACCTGATCATTCTCCTATATTGCAGTCTCACTTGTCCTGCATTATACAATTGCAGTTTTGCTGAGGGAGAAGCTAGTTAACATAATAAAATGGGGAGCCAGCTAAAGGAAGTGAGGAGAGGCCTTCTAAGAATGTAGAAAGGATTCTATCTCTCAAGAGACAGCAGACCTCATAAGAGAGTTCTCCTTTGCCAGCTGAGGAGAAGAAAGGAGCAAAAAGGTGGTAGCTGCCATAAATCAATATCCTTTAGATTTTGAAAGTGGTTGAGGGAAGTCTAGTGCTCTTTTTCATTTTCTTGCAGAGGAAGAACCAGAGATTCATAGTCGACAATGGGTAGCGGAAAGGCATGTCCCTCCCACTTGAAGACAGCAAACTGGGTTAGGAGACACAGAGCTCAGCACATAGCTCTCTCCTGGTAGATCTTGCTGCTGTTGCTCAGCATCTGCTATCTAAGGCAACCATATTATCTTACCTTCTGGCTCTTATCTGCAGGCCATGCATGTACTGTACCATTGCTATAGTGTCTCCTACAATCACACACTTTTGGTCCTAAACAACCATCCTCCCTTTGCTTTAGCATTCTTACATGACTTGGCCCTCTAAATCTAGCTCAAGTATATTTCACTACTTAAGCCTGCTGTAAAAGAAGATGATCATCCTCTCAAGAGCTTCTGCCATGGCTATTTACAGTGAAACCCATGAGATTCTCCTTTCCCTCAAATTCGTAGAGATTGGAAAGTTAGTAGAAAATGGGTCCTGAGTTTAATCATTCAAAAGCTTTAAAAAAGTCATAATAATTCAGTGAGGGTTATGTTAGAAGTGGAGAGAATTAGCTATTACATTTATGTTAAATTGTAATTGATGTTTAAGTTAAAATCCTGGTCCAAATGTCTTATAATGAAGATGAAAAATATCATCTATGATTCTATTATTATTGACCTGTTTTCCTGCTTGTGGGGGAGCAGAAGTGTTATGTCACATGCATTTCACACAAATTTCACATGTTTCTACAATTTTCTGAAGTCCTGCAGATTTTGTAGATATTTTAAAAATGCTCAGAAATAGGATGGGGAATAGGACAGGGATGGGAAAGATCAGTTACTGTGACTGCTAGCATTAAAAGTCCTTAACACTACTCATCCCACTGGTGCCACACTGGAGTAAGTGAGTTGAATCTTGTGATTCAATCCTGGGGAACTAATAAAAAGCAAGAAACATGGATTTTCATGGATTTTTAAAAAATTCATGAAAACTAGCCTTTGGATCATAGAATCATAAAAATGTAGAGTTGAAAGAGACCACAGGGGCCATCCAGTCCAACCCCCTGCCATGCAGGAACACCCTCAAAGCACTCTCAACACATGACCATTCAGTCTCTGCTTAAAAACCTCCAAGGAAGGAGACTCTACTACACTCCAAGGCAGCACATTCCACTGCTGGACAGCCCTGACCATCAGGAAGTTCTTCCTGAGATTCAGGTGGAATCTCCTTTCCTGCAGCTTGAATCCATTGCTCCTTGTCCTGGTCTCTGGAGCAGCAGAAAACAAGCCCACTCCTTCCTCTACATGACATCCCTTCAAATATTTAAACATGGCTATCATGTCCCCTCTTAACCTTCTCTTCTGCAGACTAAACATACCCAGCTCTCTAAGTCTATCTTCATAGGGCATGGCTTCAGGCCCCTCCCCATTTTGGTCGCCCTCCTCTGGACTTGCTCCAGCTTGACCTTCTTGAATTGGGGTGCCCAGAACTGGACACAGTATTCAAGATGAGGTCTAAGCAAAGCAGAGTAGAGTGGTACCAGTACCTCCCTCAAATACATGGATAAAGAACCAATTGAGAAATGTAAAATTTGTCGGTTCTTCAGTGCTGTCTTAAAATTAATCCATTAATTAATAACTAAACTAATAAATAGAGAGCCATCATGGTGTTGTGTTTGAATGTTAGGATTAAAGCCATTTCTGCTCTACACTGTTAGAGTGCTATTATTCCACTTTCAGCATCCTGTGGAATTCTGGGGTTTGCAGTTTACTGAGGCCCAAGAGCTCTCTGGCTGAGAATTCTACATGTCCCTCCCTAAACTGCAAACCCCAGGATTCCAAAGGATGTTGAGAGTAGAATAATAGCACTATAACAGTCTAGTACAGAAATGGCCTAAGACTCTGGGAAACAGGGTTCAAATCTCCACTTGGAAAATGCTGTGGGTGACCTCGGGCAAGTCATGCTCTCTCAGCCAAGAGAAATGGCCTAAGACTCTGGGAAACAGGGTTCAAATCTCCACTTGGAAAATGCTGTGGGTGACCTCGGGCAAGTCATGCTCTCTCAGCCAAGAGAAATGGCCTAAGACTCTGGAAAACAGGGTTCAAATCTCTACTTGGAAAATGCTGTGGGTGACCTTGGGCAAGTCATGCTCTCTCAGCCAAGAAGAAAGCAAAGGAAAACCCCACCTGAACAAATCTTGCCAAAAAAATCCTGTGATAGGTTTGCTTTAGGATCACTGTAACTCAGAAATAACTTGAAGGCACACAACAGTAGACTAATAAATAAAATCTGGGTAATAACGTTAATGCTGAAATTCCAACTCAAGCCAATCAATTATGTTAAAATATCAAACTTAAGGAAGCTGACCTCTTTGTGAGAAAATTTCTAAGTTAAATGATAACTTAATTGATTGTAATTAGTTAATTCCTATCACTGCAAACCAGCACACATTCCTCTGACCCCCAGGCAAACAGAAGAGGCCAAGCAGGGAGCCTATGATTAATCATCTTACATTTCTGGAAGTTTACAAGCTTCTAAAAGTACCGTATTAGCTGGCCAAGGTTTTTTTTTTTGTTTTTTTTTTTAAAGCCAACCTTTCTCTTCTTTTTACTATATCAGATAACAAGATTACATTGGTTTGCTCTACATCTCTTTGCTTTTCAAGAAAACCATGTTTCCTATGTTTTAAGGAAAGACCCACACAGAAATATTGTCTCTGCCTTAAAAATCCACTGGTTATTTATGTCGCACACTTAGGACAGGGCGGAAGGCCTATTTCTCTTAATGTTGCAATAATCCTCTCAGAAAACCCAGTGCAGAGGTGATGAGGGGAAGAAGCAATAATAGCTCTGAGAAGCAGACTCCTGTGCCAAGAACTCGCTTGCTTACAGACAGATGGCAAATATAGCCAGAGTTGTGAAACTGCAGCTGTGTGCCTCCAATTCTTTAGATCTATGTGTGTGATCATTACAGATTTTCTAATCATCTAATGGAGCACAGTCTCCTGGAGATTTTGGGCAATTGTGCTTCGCCAAACTCTTTTTGCTTTCTTTTCAAAGAACCACATTCATCTTATGCAGAATACAGCTAGAGGAAAATAGCTTTCTTTTTTTCTTGTTTTTGCTTTTGGTTAAAGCTGCATGTAAAACTGACACAGAAAGAGAAAAGGAACTTTATTTTTTATTAGGTACAAAAGAATTTGGATCCATCTGCCCATTTCTAGCTATCTGAAATACCTTTGCATAAAATAGGCCGGCACTGCATTTTTGCAAAGCTCAGAAAAGTTACTGTTTTACTTTGCATCCCAGAAACTTCCAACCAGCATGACCATTAGATTCTTGGTGTTGCAGTAATTATTCCAAGCTCTGGATTTCTGATTACAAAATGGAGCTCTTATATTCCACTGTAACAGAATAAAATGCCAAAAGTAGTTTTTGCCAGACCTGCTGAGGCCAGAATCTGACACTTGGCAGGAAAGAGTAGCTCCTTAATGGACATGATGGAGCCCACTGGTTAGACAGGTTTGAAGATTAGTTGCACATGGCAATGGCAGCAGATGGGACATAGGAGAGCAAGCCTCAATGCCTGGTACCTCAAGGCAGAGTGTGGTGGTGCCAGCAGTAGGGAAATCCTGTGGCAAGGTCCTATAGCATGCTTGTGAACCAGTGGCAACTCTGGGTTTTAGTCTAAACTTATCCAAGGTGCTGAATTCAAATGTGGGTGTGGTCAATCAAATGAGTGTTTCCCCTTTGAGCACAAGACTTTTGAGAACAAGAAACAAACCGTAGCCTGCCAACTAGCTACACAGCATTACGTGGTACAGAAACTTGCTTCACTTTACAACAAAGTTGAGATTCTCAGGATGCCAAATGCTGTGTTAAATAACTGTTTGGAGTCTTGCACAGGGAATGAGTCCATGAATGCAAGCACCAAAGCTAACACAAAATATGGTGCCCAGAATGCTGCTGAACAAAACTGTGCAGGGCGAAAGGACTTTTCTGTGTTAAGTAGCCAACTGAGGAAGCTATGAAGCTGCTAGCACACAGCTTTGCCTCTCACAAGTCTCTTGGCCTTGTGAATAGCAGGAAAATCCTTCTGTGAAAGTTCTTCTTGGATACAATGTTTAGACAAATTTTAAAAAACCGGAACAACCTTTTTCCTCACAGATTATGCTTGTGTACAAGCAAACATAGTGTTGCTTACACCATGGAAATGCAGAACAATTCTGACTTCCCAAAGGACTGACCAGCTCTGGCAAATTATGCCCAGGGCCTCCAAAGTTTCATCTGGTCCTCATTTTCCATCGGCTGTAAAATGACACGCTGATGTATATTATTATTATTTTTTTAAAAAAAAACCCATTGTAGCTTATTTTCCTCTAGTTTACATTTCAGAACGCCCTGCTTTTCCAGCCTGATTTGTCATATGAAAGGCGAAAAAAGTGAGTTACTTCTGTGTGTGTGTGTGTTTATGGTAGCCGACCTAGTGGCACCACCACAGCTCCAGAGCGCAGAGGTTCCAGAACTACAGTGGAATCTTTGGTTTCCCGGCATAAAAGTGAGTGAAAAGTCTGGGCATCTGTTTGGTTCTTCTGCCCCCTCAATGTCCCCCTAGAAACTAGTAATAGAAGCCAGGAGAGGATGAAACTCTAGCAGAAAAAGAAGGAGAGGGAGAGGAAAGAGAGAGAGAGAGAGAATAAGAACACCTTTCAAAAGCAACTGCATATTCTTCTTTCATAGAGCTTAGAAACTGAATGATGAATTACATTAATAGACTGGAATACTTAGTCTATTTAGTTCACCACAAGGAGGATCAAGTTCTACTAAGTTACGTGTGGAGTATTCCATTGTGCCTCTCTGCCATATAATTAAAATTACTGTGGTTAAAATTATACCAGTTCGAAGAAAGAGAGAAATTGCCTTATTCAGCTTGGCCACATCCCGACAATTGCCTTGATCCAGTTAAAGCCTGGACACATGCATGCTTGAACACCGATATTCCCAGAGCTTGGGAAAACTTCTTTTTTGTACGATAAGCCCTAGCATTCCTCCCAGTAGTAATGCTGGCTGTTATACCATACTTAGTGTTACACCAAGAAAGTTTTTCAAGTTCCTAGGTAAATCAGGAACTAGTCACAAATTTCATAGCTGTATCTGGTTCCTCCCCCACTCCAACTGGTGGGGTTGTGTGTGTGAAGGCTTCTTCAAGGACCAGTGACCCTTCAGATCAGCACTCCAGGAGCAGAGGAGTTGGCTGAAGACCTCCTGCTTCCTTCTTCCATCTGACAGTTCATTAGCACTACTACTACTACCAGTCACACTGAAGGTTTCCTGATCCTGGCTCAGATGAATAGTTTGGGGTCTCTTAAAGTCCACTTCAAATGAGAGACTTCATTGTTTTCCATTCTTCTCTCATCAAAATATAGTACAACAATGAGTACTCATTCACACTCTCAGCCCATTTCTGCCAGAATGCACCCCCCAAAAAAAACTCATCTATATTTTAGAAAAAACTCATCTATATTATCCATAGAATTCCACTGCCAGCATAGTTACTGCGTATGCTGGCTGGGAACTTCTGGGTGGTTGTGGTTTAGAAAATTACCTTTTCCAGACTGTGTCAAAAACAAAATGTCTCACTTCCCTTCTCTTTGTCTTCCTGTCTCCTGAAAATGATGGTGATGGAAGCAGCAGCTATGGGTGTGCTTCAGCTGTTTCCTTGTTTGGATTGTCGAAGAGAGAAGAAGAGAAGCATCCAGC
This sequence comes from Ctenosaura bakeri, assembly GCA_948474755.1. NCBI lineage: Eukaryota > Metazoa > Chordata > Lepidosauria > Squamata > Iguanidae > Ctenosaura > Ctenosaura bakeri. The sequence goes on from CAOLHI010005526.1 coordinate 49,642, forward strand.
TTCCTGCAACTCTTAATAGTTCCACAGAAGAGGTAATTTCAGCAGAACTAAGTTGGATGACAACCTCTACCTGCAGAAATTCCTTCTTTTACTCAAGCCTCATAGGTGCAAGAACCCTGTCCTCTTCTCCATGGGAGCACATTATTCTTGCCAGGCACACAATGATGCTGTGATTCATAGGTGTGCCCATGTCCACACCTCTAGTTTAAACTAGCATGAAGCCTGCCTGGAGGATCTTGTCTCCCTTATCTGGTGAATTGTAACATTGTAAGGTGCAAAGCTCAGGGGATCATGGGAGAAATAGTTTTCCATGGGACTCTTTACACTCCTACCTGGGACAACAGCATCCCCACCCCCACCTCTGCTTTCAAATTGACCTAGGAAAATTATCTAAATTTTTCCTCCCTTTCTTCAGCAAGATTCTTGATAAATATGGAGCTGATCAAGGAGAGTTTTGGGAAGCACGCCTCCTCTCTAATAACTGCTTTTCTTCACATGCAGTTGCAGATACAGCTGCCTTTCCTGCTGCACAGGAACACAACTGGATCTAAGATTGCCAGAATGAAAATTGGAGATGGCTCCTGTACCTTTAATGGTTGTGTAGAATTTCAGCAGGTGTTGCTTGTCAAGCAACCAGGTAACATGTAACACCTGCTGAAACTCCCTCTTCTGTGTAGCCATTAAAAATGCAGGAGCCATGTCCAGATTTCACTCTGGTAACCCTATCTGGATTAATGCCAGTACTAAACAAAGTGACTGGCCAGATACATACAAGTATTCTCATGTACTCATGCAAAGAAACTACCAATACTAGGAGGGTCTTTTTGGTTGATCAGAGGTGGTGATGGTTACTCTACACACACACACAAATGCAAATACACATACACATATCAGAAAATGCAAAAATCTATTGTAATCTCACACAATGGAGAGAAAACTTTTGAAATTTTTCATTCACACTTGCAAGAACAACTTAAGTGATCATTGACATCCATCTGCGAAGCAGCAGGGCCATGTTAAACATTCAGAGCTATCAGTGGTCATGCCACTATGTGACCATCATCAAGAGGGTTAAATGTGTTACAGACTCGATCATTGTACAGGGCTGCAGACAAGACTTTCAGATTGTCAAGAATGACCTTAAGGGTGTCTTTGCCAAAGCTCCAGCTGCATGAGTATCTGAATGTCAGCTTCTTCTTTTGGGCTGATGTCCTTGTTGGATAAAAAGTTCTTGGACTGGGTCAAGGGAGCAGTGCCTCTTGTACTGGACTGGGGAAGGGAGGGAATGGCACTGTAAAATCTCAGTCATCTAAATGAAAAGACACAAGCCAGGAACCACAGTCCTCCCACAGACAGGAACAACATTGACTGCAGCCCAAGGTACTTATTTACCAGATGATTATTTTAGGAAAGAAGAACAAGCAGCTCAAGGCCTTTCCATAAAATCAGGTGGGAAAGACATAATTCCAGACTGAAGGAGCATTAGTCTAACACAGCATCTCTAGATGGGAGGGGAAGCTGGCTATAGGTTTACTGTACTGTGGGGTTAATATTTTGTTAAAAAGTTAAGCATGGTTCAACAAGATTATATTTTGTTTGCCAACCCCATAGGTTGTATCAATAGAAAAAATACATCTTGGAGGTGACTGCCTTATGTTGAGTCAAACCATTGGTCTATTGTTGTTAGGCCCTAAGGAGTTGCTTGATTTCAAAAAGCCCCAACCACCCCAGCCATTTAGCAAATTCACTTTAGCATAACTGTGAGACTCCAGGAGATAGGGATCAAGCTGATCTTGCTCAATTAGCCATTTTGTCAATCTGCACTGGAGAAGAAGCTGGAAAACTTACCTTTTGAGACAAGAATCCCCAATGATGACTGGGGAACACTGGGAATACAAGTGCATCAAAGTAATTTTTTGAGCTCCAAGATGGAGTAAGTGGAGGAAAGCATGGCCACATTATCAGGATAAAATTTGCTGAGAGATCAGCACCCTCAGACTGCCTTTCCCTCACTTGGCCCGTGGAAGCAGCCATTTTGTTTGGCTTCTGGAGAAGGAAAGAAAGGAAGTCAAACTGTACCAACTGCTCTGCCGAGACACCAGCTCATCTTGGTGTCCTCTCACCCTAGGAGGATGAGTGAATATTTTCTATCCCTGCTGGTCATTGTTTGTAACTAAGCCATACTGCCAGAGTGTGGTTGTTTTGTTTTGTTTTTCCCTCTCTGCTCTCTATCCTTTCTTCCTCTCATGTCATGTTTTTCAGACTGTAAACCAAATATCAGGGACAGTCTTGTTCTGTGTGTGTTCTTCCCTAATGAAAAGGGTGGCAATGCTTGAATAAATAATATTAGAATTCCTTTAGAATATAACAAGTCATTACACCTAACTGCCCTGGGACCAGGAGAGGAAGAAGCAGCCAGTGAGGAAAAACTGCTATCATTGACTTTCCCTGTGGCTGCCCCATCAAGTCAGAACTGAGGCACTTCACAGAATGTTTATTTCTTATCTTTACACCATAACTTTCTTCCCAAGAATTCAAGGTGGCAGACCCCTTCCCACAATTATTGTCTCCCCCCAAACCTGTGGCTGAGCCTATGGCCCTTTTCACTGTAGCCTCCCATCCCAGCATGCGGATGGGAGAGGAGTGGGACCATGACAATACTTCTGCATGATGTCATCATGGTCCCACTCCTCTCCTTTCCTCAGGCAGCACAATCACAGAATAAATCATTGATGAGTTTTCTCTGTCATTAACCTGCAGTCATACCACCACTCTGCACTTACCTGTCCTGCAGAAGGGCAGGAAGCACAATGGTGGCACTTCCTGCCCCAGAGTAGCTTGGGAAAATACCTGGCTGCATTGCAGAAGGAAGAGGCATGTCCACCGTGCTCTCTTCTGCAGGGTGTCGGTCTGGTGTGGAGGGGAGCATTCCCCTCACACTACCTTCCTGGGATAGCTGCTGCCAAGATTGCCACCAGAGGACCACATAAGATGATAGGGTGCAGAAAGGGTCTATAAGAGAATGACTGGGCCAAGATTACTCAGAAAACTTTCTGGCCAAAAGAGGAAGAAGAGTCAAATAATCTCTACTGTTTTGATGTCTTTAAATATTTTCTACTGTTCTGATGTCTTCTCGTCTTTTTTCTTGTTGACTTCATATCAGCTCCTCCAAGAATCTTACTAGCTGATGAATAGGATACTAATGCTTAAAATAAATAAGCCAAAGTTCATAAGCCAACAGCAAAGTATGGCTTCTAATCCTGGTTAGAGGCTGACTAACAAAGTAGGATTAGCATGGTTTAGTTCAGAAAACTGGAGTAAATGATGCAGAAAATCCCAAAACAAAAATGTGTACCAAAAATTAATTATGCAGAAATCTATACGCTAAACATGTAATCTAAAATTAATGTAACAAACAACTGAAAACACAATGGTGCACAACTTTTAAGACTAAAAATACTGTAACACAATCAAGTCACATTATGTAGTTTTCTTCAATAACCAAGCAACTAAAAATCACTTAAAAACTATCCCAGATGTTCTCAGATATGAGTGTACCAATGCTGAAAAAGCCACAGTTCCCCCTGTGTTAAATCAAAATGTGGGAAGAGATTGCAGGAAAAGGCCTTGTTCATCTTTTCAACTTCTGCTGTCCTTCCCAGTTGAATACATCCAAAAGCTGGGGGGGAAATGGAAGCTAGGTCAGCCAAGGCTAACCCACTGTGGTACCTAATATTTGCTCTCAAAGTCAGTGTGGTATAATGCACAGAGGGTTGGAGGTGAACAAAGGAGACAAGGGTTTGAATCTCCAATCAGCTTTGAAGCTCACTGGATTTCTCAAAACCCTGAATAGAAGCTCAATCTCCATATGTGCATGGGAAGATAGATTAAGTATCTGAAAGGAGACAGTTTCATGAACGCTGCCATTTCTCCTTGGAGGACTGGTGGAATGCAAATGTAATAAATACATTTTGTTCCATTTATGTGTTCTTTACTGTTCCATTTCCTTCCTGTCCATGTTCTCCGCTTGCAGACTCAGTGTCTTCAACCTTGGCCAAAATGAATGGAAAGAACTGGGAAGATTTAAGCTAACACTGCAGCAAAATAGCGATGTGGGGATTACTGTTGTTTGAGGTGTGGTGTAGACTGATACTGTCACTAGCACTGACCACTCAGCAGCATCTGTTCCTTTCTCTTGAAATCTGTGAGATAAATACTGATAAAATGACCTTGAGACAGCTGAACAGCACTAGATCAAGTTTAAGGAAAACTGTAACTTTTTTCCTAAAAATATGTGCTTATATACTCTCATTGAATATGTCCTCCCTTGGTTTATGAGAAGGCCACATTCTACTTAGCCCAAAATGTTATACGTGTTTACCTGAAAGTATATCCCACTGAATTTCATAGGGCTTCTTTTGAGGAGACATATACAAGATTGCACTACTGTGTCTATTATTAGTTACTTTTATACATTGAGAGCCAGCGTAGTGTAGTGGTTTGAGCATTAGGGTACAACTCTGGAAAGAAGAGTTCAATTCCCTCTTGGCCATGGAAAACCACTTGGTGACCTTCAGCATATCATACGCTCTCAACCCCAGAAAACCCCACGACAGGATTGTGTTAGGGTCACCGTGAGTCAGAAACAACTTGAAGGCACACAATAACAACTTTTGTACACTGCCTTATCTTCAGTGCTCTCAAAGTAGAGAATATAGATCCCATCCTCTGTTCTTTATCCTTACAATAATCTTGTGGAGTAGGCCAGGAAAGGAGAGAGTGACTGAAATGAATTTCATAGCTCAGTCGAGATTACAACCTGAATCTTCTACATCCCAGCCCAGCCCTATATCTGCTACACTATGCTGGCTTTCATTTCAGTATCTGTATGTTGGGAGGGAGAGAGAAAAGGAGAGAGAATATATTCAAAGCAGTTTTGCTTTTGTTGCATTTTTCTTTACCAGCATAAAGTCATCAAACTGGGGGTGGGGGGAAGGAAAAAGCAACAAATTCTGTAACTTGCTTATTTGGCAGCCTGTGTTGTTTTCTTTCAAAAGGCATTAACAATGTGCTTCTCTCACTCAGAGAACTTCAAGAGGAGATAATTATTCTTGTCTGCCTTGTAATATATATTAAAAAATGTTCAAATGTGGCTTTCCAGGGAATTCTGCCAAATATTTGTAAGGCACCGGCTCCAGCTTTAGTTAATTTTATATTGCCTTCTCAGTCTATTATAAAATATTATTCCATCCAGTTTGAATTTGGTAAAAAAAACTAAGGCTGAAATTTACAACTTTATATTAAAAACATTTTAATGGCGGGAGGGTGCATTTCTCTTGACATTAAGATCTTTAACTTCTAATCTGATTACAGTTTCTATTCATAGCCATTGAAATTAGCATTGTGCCACCCCCTCAGATGAATCCTGAAAGGCTGTTGAGTAAATTTGAAATATTTGGAATTAGGTCAAAAGTAGATCTGATCAGCCCAATTCAGTTTTGAAGTGGTTTGGTCCAGGCCAAAGAACTTTGGATCAATCCAGGGTGAGGTGTCCAGACAGTGCGTCCCCAACAACACCACATAAGAGAAATGAGAGGGTGGGGTGATGGACAAGGGAAGGAGAGGAGATGGGTTTTCCATAATGGCAGCTCTAGCTTGCAGAGTGAGGTAAGAATCTCACCAAGATGCTCCAGTCACAACATGTGGGAGGGAAGGATAGATAGGGTGAGGTCACTGAATTGTATATATTCAGTTCTCCTTCAGGTTTATGCTCTTGTTCTAGATTTAGTTCTATAGCAGAACATCTCAGACTATCTTCCTGTCTACTCCATGTCTGTCATGTCCCACTTTCACAACAACACTGTTCTAGTGCTATTATTCCACTTTCAACATCCTATGGAATGCTAAGGTTTGCAGGTTAGGGAAGGGCATTTAGAATTCTCAAGCAGAGAGATTTTTGGCCTCAGTAAACTACAAACCCCAGGATTCCACAGGATGTTGAAACTGGAATAATAGCACTAGAACAGTGTAGTGACGAAATGGCCATGCTCTCTCTCAGAGATGTACTTCACTTCCAGCTATTATTTCTGGTTTTTAGGTCTCCTTGTCAGTACAGCTGTACTTCAACTCTGAATCTCAAAGATCCTCCAGAGCCTTAGTTTCCCATCTTAATCGAATCATTACACTAGACTGAATTCTCCAGACAAAAAGTGGTGACATAGATTAGAATGAGCAAGAAGTTCTCTTCACCCATTACTCATTTATACAGAGCATAAACACAAAAGGAAGAACAGCAGCATACCACATCACTGCCCCCGTCCCGCCATGCCATGAGGCCATGCTACTGGCCTCACCCTTGACACTGGCAGCTGAGCTAATCCCAGTTCCAACATCTGCCCAAAACGTGCAGGTGCCTGAGGAGAAATTTCTGTGTTTGAGGAGTTACTCACACACAGGCGCTCTTCTTTGGACATGCAGGCTCAATATTCAGATGCCAAGCTAGTATAACCACACAGTACAACATGGCATCACAATAGGGGAGCCAGTAAAGTAGTTCAAATGGGCAGGGATTCGAGGCATAGCCTCGTGCCTTCTCCCGTAGGTGAGAGTCCTGGCTGTGGTTCACATATGAATAGGTCTCATGTAGACTGGCTTAAATTTACCCAGTGAGACTCGTGGTCAGTGGGAATTTGAACCAGAACTTTTCCAGTCCAAATTTTAAATGGTCTGTTTATTCTTCCCTTCTATTATTGAACAGAACTATTCTCTCCCTCCCTTCTATGGCCCTTTCCACACGAGGCAGTTAAAACGGGCCAAGGCATCCTGGCACAGAGGTCGTCTACACCTTGGATCAGACTAGGTGTGGATTATTTAACTTAGTTCCACACCTCAGTCTGATCCAACCCACCCCCAAGTGGTCCTCCCTTGCACTAAGTAAAGACTGGAGAAATCAGGTCTTTACATTTTCTGGAACGCACCATTTTGTTCCTACTTACCTGTACAGATGTGCAGGCTCACACCAATGCAAGCCTGCCGTGGGCGTGGCCAGCATCAGCAGTTGGTCCACTCCCATGAAGACACCAGAAGCCGCCATTTTGAGCTGGAGCAGTGTGGATCTACAGACCTCGCACTGCTCTGGTTCACCCTGCACCAATGGAGGAGTCCTGCGGAAGGGCTCAAGGGAAAGTCTGCATTACTTTGGACCCAAGAAGAGCCGGTAAGTAACGGCATGGAACGATTCACTCGCCTCGTGTGGGAAGGGCCTATGTATTGATTCCATCTCGCTATACAAGCCTACTCAAATCTTAAGATCCTAAAGGGAGGACTTTCTCTCAGTTCAACCACTGTCACAGGCCTGTCTAGTGAGGACAAGGGAGAGGGGCTTCTCAGTGGCTGCTCCTGGGCTGAAGCATTCCCTTCCATGAGAATTAGACTGGCCCCTTCTCTTTTCTCCTTTTATTGGTAAGTAAAGACCTTTTCTTTTAAAAAGGCATAAGATGGTTAATTGGTTTGCAGAATGATCTTTTTTTATGGAGAGGGCAGTGTTTTGAATTGTTATCATTCCCTTTATATTTTTAATGGTTTTATATTTTTTTAAAGTTAATAGTTTCTCAATATGACAGCTTGCTTAATTACGGTTTAATTTTTTTAAGCATCAGAGTTTTTAAAGCTCTCTCTTGCTTTAATCTTATTGTAAGCTGCCTTCATTTTCATATTGAGAGAAAGGTGAGAAAGGGATATGAAATAAATATCATATCAATACAGAGTTGTGACACCATTTCTGAGCTCTAATTGGTTAGCAGATTGCTCACATTTCTATTCTGCTTTCCTCCCAATGAACACAAGACAAGGTGTATGGCTGACGACAATGCTTCGAGGGTAGGTCATACTTAAAGAGAGTGACTGGTCTAGCTATATTTTTTGCTGGGTCACACAGTAAAGCCAGAGGAAAGAAAAAATTACCTGCTCTGAGCAGTCTAATTCTCAAATGTCTGACTTCCTTCATGCTCATTGAACCCATGGCCTTTTTCCTCCCCTCTTCCCACCACCTACACCAGGATAGCATACCAATAGGAACATGGCCATGAACTTCCTTACCATATTTATTGTCTCCCTCCCAATGGTTACTCTAAGTGCCTTGGCCCCTTTCTACATTATTGCCCAGATCCAGCTATGGCAATATATAAGCCCAGTGCAGGTGTTTGCTATGTATCTTGCTTGTATACATGCAAGGAGGATGCGTGCTAGCCCCTCCCAAGTCTGATGTCCTTTCCCACCACTTCTAAATGCAGAGCTTAAAAGCTTCAGATAAAAGAAACAAGAGAAATTAATCCACTGCTAGTTTCTAATTCTATGGCAGAACTAACCATAATCATCACCACCCTGTGAAACCATCAGGTGGGCAGCTGCCCAGTTTACAATCCTCTGTTTGATGAGCTATCAGAAGACAATTCTCTAGTGGTGAACATCTTCTTTTAGAAGTGATTTCCATTCTAAATTTGTTTTAAAGAGAATGTGCATGTGAGAGCTGCAACGCTCTTGAAGTTGCCTGTCAACACTTGGGCCCTTACTGTATGAAGTTGTCATACTGCCAGAGCAACGCATTGTTCCCATTCCAGGATCCATGCAATCACATGACATCATCACTAACCGGCCACTATCATGTTGCAATCCATTGGAAATCTGCCCTTTTTCAATGCTGTAAAAAATCTAGTAATGACCCTCTTTCCCGCCACAATCCCGCCAGCTGTGTGAATGCACTTTCTCAAAAGTGCTTGATAGTGCCTCCTGCCATAGCCAACCCAGGAGTGGGTGTGGTGTGGGCATTCCCAGATTGTCGTTCCCTTAGCTACTCCCATGGTGTGGTAAGTGTGGTAAAATCTTTCACCTCTCAGTGTTTATTTTACATTTCTCCTTTGAGTTTTTTTTAAATTTCTTAATACATTTTTTAGCATTATAGAGCAAACACGCAATAGCGTACAGACATGTCATAATGTTACAAAGTCACTGTACTAGTACGGCTTTAAAAAAACTGACCAATCACAAGCTGTGGGGCAGGAAAAAGGGCTTGTCAATGATGCTGTAATGTGGTGAGAACACCAGTGGCAATAAGGCTACTCATCAGCTTAAGTCGAAAGAGTGAGGCAGAGAGTGTTCCTAACCCTACACCATCATGGAAAAGACAAAGCTCGGATTGCAATGGAACAATGCCCTATTGAGGTATGGTGCAGAAAGACCCTTGGTGTCTACATAGCAGACAGAGCAGGCACACAGGTCCTCCTTTTCCTCTTACATTTTATGGTATCTCTATTTAATTACAGTAGTTCTTTCTAAATGTGCATCCCTACATAAAAATTAGCATTTGCAAATTTATACTAGTGAGTGTCTTTTGGAGAGCTATTTTGTGGCAAGCTATATGTGGCCCTCTAGAGATCAGTGTCCTGTTCAAAATGATTTATCCAAAGATGATTTGTGTCAATGCACCTATTGACAACTAGGCAATAGATTGAATAAAGTTGTTTAGTATTCTCTGGCTAAAAAGGTCTTCAGAAGTTTGTTCTTCATAGCAAGACAAGTATAACCAAGAGAGGGCTTGAGGACAAGGTCTGGACACCAGCTTACTCTAGGAAGCCAAAATAAACAGAACCCTGTGCACTAGATATGCTTGACCTAGGATCAAGACCCATTGGGGAGATTCTTTCCTGTGTTCCAACAATGGAAGCCATACACAGGCCAAGAGCTCCCATTAGGAGACGTATCATAAACACAGAGATAACTACTACACATCTCCTCCTCACACCTCCTACTTAAAACCTACGCTTTAGCTGTTGCACCCATCCTCTCAACGTAGCCATTTACCAGCTGTAAATAGTGGAGGGAGGATGTAGCCCAGAAGTGACAGGCATCCTCTGGCACCTCCCTGGGAACTCCAGACATCCCAATAGCTGGATCCAAAGTTTGTAGTTTACTGAGGCCAAAGAGCTCCCTGACTGAGAATTCTAAATGCCCCTCCCTAAACTGCAAAGCCCAGGATTCCATAGGAAGTTGAAAGTGGAATAATAGCTCTATAATAGTGTAGTGCAGAAATGGCCAAAGTGTAGACCTGCAGTCGCGTAGGGATGTCGGGGTGGGAGGGGTGATTCACCCTGGGCAGCAATGTTTTGGGGGTGTCCCAGCCCGTAGCCATGCCCTCACATGTCCTAGCCACATCCCTGTGCACCCTGGCCATGCCCGCATGCCCCACAGCCATGCCCCCGTGCACAGTGGTCCTCCTCGGTCCTCCCTCCCTCCACACACTCTAAGCTCCGCCACAGTAGGCCTGGGATTCTAACATTGTCACTTTTCTTCTCCTGTATGATTGTTCACATCTTTACTTGATGAAGAAGCCAGTGAAGCTTTAAAAGCTTGCACAATGTATTTTGTGCATTTTGGTTTGGCTAATAAAAATATTGCTGTGCTATGGATTGTGAATTTTGTTTTATTTGTTTTATTTCCCTTAATAGTACTGGAACTTGGAGCTGCCTCATGTTATCAGTGTTGAAAACCAGATGTAAGCAAGCAGATAAGACAAGCATGAGTGAGTGAGTGAGGATTCAGTCCAAATTGTGACTGCCCAGTCTGCATAGAAAAACCAGTTTCTCTAAGTGAGGGCACAGAACAGAGGCCTTTTCCACACCGGGCGAAGGAATCTCCCCGCGCCGCTACTCACCGGACCTTTCAGCTCCCCGGTCCATGGCACTCCAGAGCAGTGTGTGCTCGTCAATGCGCACTGCTCCAGCATCCCAAATGGCAGCTTCCGGTTGGTCGAGGGTTTCGACCAACCACTGAAGCTCACCAGCCTAAAGCCCACCTCCAGGCAGATTGCAGGTTCGCATTGGTGCAAGCCTGCGAATCTGCATAAGGGAGCAGGCTCGCAGCGGCGCACTGCGTGCTTTTGAAAGACCAGAAAAATCAGGTCTTTCAAAAGCGTGCTGGAGGACTGCTTGGGGTCATTCCAGACTGGACTGAGGTGTGGATCTACCTTAAATAGGTCCAACCCAGTCCAGTCCGAGGTGCAGACCTCCTCCTTGGAGGACGGACTGCACCGTTTCAAAAACTCCGTGTGGAAAAGGCCAGAGTCACTCAGAAATCACATAAGGCCAGATGGGAGTCTATTAGCTCCATAGTTCAACTGGCCTTTGCTCACCAATGGCTGCTTTTCATCCTGGAGAGAAGTGACTAGTGGGGTGCCACAGGGTTCTGTCCTGGGCCCAGTGCTGCTCAATATTTTTATCAACAACTTGGATGAAGGAATAGAGGGCATGCTCATCAAATCTGCAGATGACACCAAATTGGGAGGGATTGCTAATACGCCAGAGGACAGGATCAAAATTCAAAATGACCTGGATAGATTGGAGAGCTGGGCCAAGGCCAACAAAATGAAATTCAACAGAGAGAAATGTAAGGTCCTACACTTAGGTAGAAAAAATGGAATACAGAAATATAGGATGGGGGACACGTGGTTGGATAGCAGTACGTGTGGAAGGGATCTAGGAGTCTTCATAGACCACAAGCTGAACATGAGTCAGCAGTGTGATGCGACAGCCAAGAAAGACAATGCAATTCTCGGCTGCATCAATAGGAGTATGGTGTCTAGATTGAGGGAGGTTCTGGTACCACTCTACTCTGCTTTGGTTAGACCTCATCTTGAATACTGTGTCCAGTTCTGGGCACCCCAATTCAAGAAGGATATGATCAAGAGGGAGCAAGTCCAGAGGAGGTCAACCAAAATGGTGAGGGACCTGGAAGCCATGCCCTATGAGGATAGACTCAGAGAGCTGGGTATGTTTAGTCTGTAGAAGAGAAGGTTAAGAGGAGACATGATAGCTATGTTTATATATTTGAAGGGATGCCATGTAGAGGAAAGAGAGGGCTTGTTTTCTGCTGCTCCAGAGACCAGGACAAGGAGCAATGGATTTAAGCTGCAGGAAAGGAGATTCCACCTGAACCTCAGGAAGAACTTCTTGATGGTCAGGGCTGTCTGGCAGTGGAATGTGCTGCCTCAGAGTGTAGTAGAGTCTCCTTCTTTGGAGGTTTTTAACCAGAGGCTGGATAGCCATCTATCGGGAGTGCTTTGAGGGTGTTCCTGCATGGCAGGGGGTTGGACTGGATGGCCCCTGTGGTCTCTTCCAGCTCTACATTTCTATGATTCTATGATACTTTGTTCCACCTTCCCCCACCTTTTTCCCCCCTCCATTTCTTATCTCCTCAACAGATCACAGCTAATCAGGGAACACAAAATGGTGGTGATGTCATAGTTCTATGTGGTCCCAGCTGATTAGTAGAGTACTGATATCACTAAGAACAAATGAGGACAAGTTTTCTTGTCTGGATTGTATGGGCAACCCTACCTAGCCAGGGATCACTCCAAGAATCCAGCCATTTCCCTAAACATTCCGAACTATCATTTTAAAAAATCATTGAAAGGGGAAACCCTTTCAGCACTGCTCCTGGCAGTAACTCTCAGTGGGATGTGAGAGACTAGCATGATGAGTGACAGGAGAAACATTGGGCTTTGTTTTTAATACAGATGTGCCAAGGAAAAATCCATTCCTAGGTTGGGGCTCTATTCCTGCCCTCTAAGGTGCAGCCTATTGAGACCATTTACTTATAATCAAGTGCAAACATTCATGCCAATAAAGACTAAGATGGTGGATAAGGCTATCAATGGCTAGTGTTACAGCTATATATTACTTCTTGTATCAAATGAAGTATATTTCTCAATAACAATTGCTGGGGCATATGAGTGGGAGTGTGCTCTTATAACCAGATCCTGCTTGCAGGCTTCCCTTGGGCATCTGATTGCCTGTTTTGGGAATGGGGATTAGATAAGCCTCAATCAGATCCAGTAAGGTTCTTCTTCCATTCTTATGTATGCTGTGACTTGCTGAATAGTCTGACCTTATTCTGATAGAAAACCATTGTAATTCTAAACATGGGAACAAAGACAAGAACAAAAATGTAGGCAGACAAGCATTCTGGTAATTGTGATTTTACTGTTTTCTTTGAGAAGGAATGTCAGCTTTGCACAGAGAAACAGAAGAGATCTTTGGAAACTGATTTTTCCATCATTTTACATAAGAAAAGAACCCTTAACAATGACAGGCCAGCCCAATAAATTAATACAACTACTACTTTGAAAGTCCACAGATAATTAGCCCTGATAGGATAGTGCCTTTTCAGGACAAGCAAATGGTGTTATAGGCTATATTTCAAAGGAAGGAACTGACAAAATCACCTCAGAGTATTCTTTGCCAAAGATAATCCTATGAAATTCATAGAGTTACCATAAGTTGACAGGCAACTTGAAAGCACACACGCACACACACATTTTCATCTCCTAAAATATAGCCCGAAAGAAATACAGACACTAATGTTACCAGGGCGTACACCTCCACACCTTGAAATATGACAAAACATGATTTAATTTACAAAATATATTGATTGGCATTGATAGAAAAATGTGCCCTGCTATGACAATATGGCTGAGCCAGACAAGAGAAAAAGACTGGCCAAACACACGCACTGTGAATTAGGTCAGAAAATCCTCTAAATGTAGCTAGGTCATATTCAGGTAAAACACCAGGTAAATCCAAAGATAATAGGCTTAACAACTCTGCCTCATGGACAATAGTGATGGAGAGATTCCCATCCACCAAAACACAGATTGTCTTAATCATCTACCTCTTGCCTGCAAACGACCCTATTAATCTCAAAACTGTCCGACAAGCACCAAGCTATCAAGCCAACCATTAACCCCTTGTCACCTAATACTAAGGCCATTTTCACAGTAGACTGTTATAGTGCTATTATTCCACTTTCAACATCCTATGGGATCCTGGGGTTTGCAGTTTAGGGAGGGGCATTTAGAATTCTCAGCCAGAGAGCTCTTTGACCTCAGTAAACTACAAACCCCAGAATTCCATAGGATGTTAAAAGTGGAATAATAGCACTATGAAAGTGTAGTATGGAAATAGCCTCAGACTATTAACCTATTCCTGACTTCAATGTCCACTCTGCGAACTCCATTGTTTACATGGCAGGAGAAGCATTCACTCCCTTACCCTCCAGGTGTAAATCATGTATAAAAACCCCTAATTATGGCCATCAACTCACAGTACACCAATTACTGGTCACCACTCTGCTACTCTGATTTCTGATTGTGTACTGTCCTTAGACGCAAGTATAAACCACAGTGCTACTTCTTCACTAGTCTTACCAGTAAATATCACCCACCATGCCCTGAAAACTAGCTATCTTATACTTTCCTCCCTTTTCCTTCAGTTAGCTTTATGTGATCGCATAATTGTTTGGATCTTGTGTCTGTCATTAATTACTCCAATAAAATATAACTTAGCTTATTTTGGATCTTTGGCTGGTTCTTGTCTGCAAAAGTACTGGTAAACATAGGTGGAAAGATCTCACTCAGTTACTCCCCTCTCACAGACCTCTTAATCTGAGCTAATAATTCCCCATATCTGCATGGAGGTACTGGCATCACAGATGTACCCCTGGTGCACCCATGTTTTGGGGTAACACTAGTTAAATCTTGAAATACTGTAAGTGCTTATGTGCACGTGGAAGCACAAAAGAGAAAGGGGCTCTTTCCATTCGGTCAACAGATACTACTAGTGCGAGGAATGACCAGCAACAACAGAAAAAAAAAAGCAATAAAACAGCTGCAGAGGCTGGAAGGCCTCTTGTTCTCCTACACTCTAAATGGAGGGAACCAGCAAGTACGTGAGCCAAAACAGAAGAGAGCACTGCCAGGCAATCTGGTCCTGGGGCTAGCTAAGCAGCCAAGGAAGCAAAGGCGGGAAATTATTTTCTTTTTCATGTTTATTTTCTTATACCACAAGATGCAAGCAGATCTCCTTCTCCTGGAAGAAATATTCTTATTTCATCCTGAGTGATTTTATTGTAGAGAGGAAGAAACCATAGTGTAGTATTTTTGTTGTTTTTGTTTGCTTCACTGAAAACTTCTTCCATATTTTAGCATGTTAGCTACTACAGAAGAATTCTAAATGTTTGTAAGAACATTTTCTTCAGGCATCTTTACAGAGAATTTTCTGAACTGTAGCTCAGTGGTACAGTGCATGTTTTGCATGCAGAAAGTTGCAGTACCTCCAAGTAGGGCTAAGAAAGAATCCTTCATGAAGCCCTGTGTTCCTTTCATAGTACACAGTTATAATGCTTTGGTTCCACTCAAGCTGTCTCACCACATTCTACAGAATCTTGAAGTTTGTGGTTTGGTCAGAGGCACCAAAGGAAATCTCTGGATAAGAATTCTAAATGCCCCTAACTAAACTGCAAACCCCAGGATTCCATAGGACAGAACCATGATGGTTTAAGTAAAATAATAGCAGTATAATTGCCTAGTGTGAATGGGCCCCTGGTGACTTCTTCCAATCAGTATAGGATTGCCAGGTTAAAAAAAGGATAAGGTTCCTGTTCCTTTAATGGTTGTATAGGACAAACAGCACCTGCTCAGATTTCCTCTTCTACAGAACTATTCAAAAGACAGGAGCCC